>PVLD010002995.1:0-152131 GCA_004027595.1 Dinomys branickii
CCCCTGTACTGAAATGCAGCGAGCTGGCTAGGGAGAGGCTCCACCCCCTCGATTGGCTTTAAGCAATGCAAATGGGTCCTGAGGCTTCCACCGATGTGTAGCTTTTGAAACAAAGCCATAGGTCTGTGTGTAGCCCTGCCTGACCTCTTAGAAAGCCTGAGCTAAGTTGAGAGGCAGTGACCTCCCAGGGCGGTTAAGGCCAGACATGAGAGCTCAAGCAGCTGACCCAAAACACAAGATACTTTCTCAAACCGTGTTATGAAGACTGCAGAGATGCCACTGTGCCTCCTACCGGGCCCAGCCCACAGTACTGCGCACTTCCCGCCATGCTCACAGTCACTCAGGCCCAAGCCACGGCCCTCGTCAGGAATTCACCGTGGGTCATGGCCCTTGTTCCAACTGGACTTAGGAACCCTTGGCTCCCCACAACTGCAGATAAGTCTCTGGTTTTTTTTTTTTTCTTCCTGTGGGTTGCACTGGAAGTGGTAGAGGATTCCAGTAACTTTTCCCTGGGATTATGATTTGTAAGCTCCGGACTGCGACAAGTTTCAGGTCCTTATAGGAGAGGACAGCGGTGGTGTCTGAGGGTGACATGCAGTCACCTCTCCCTGCCTAGCCATCGTGGGCTCTGACTCTGTGGATTCAAGCAACTGAGAATCAAAACTCCCTTGCATCTGTGTGAATGTGCGCAGACTCCACCCCTCACTGTTCCCTAATGACTCAGACCGCAACTGTTCACACAGCCTTTACACCATGCCAGGCACTGTAAGTCATGTGGGGGGATTTGTGTGGACTTTGCTATGGCAGGGGCCAGAGCCCGAGGCACCTGGGCAGCCGTGTGTGTCCGACTCCTTCTCAGGTGGTCTCACCTTCCACACCACGTCCACTGTCCCTGCCTGGCCCCGCATTGCACGTCTCCCCATCTCCTCTCCTCTCAGGGTGACCCCACCCTTTGGCCCCTCTGATCTCTAGCTGCTGAGGAACCACGAGGGCCCCTAGTCACCTGCCCTTGTTTTCAAGTCCCCCTTCTTAGGAGTGGCCTTGGGCAGAGAGTCTGCTAGCACTTCCTGAAAGGAGTGCTTTCGAAGGAGAGGCGCTGCTGTGCTAGCCTGGAGTTTGTCATCATAAATGTGCTCATGTGACGGGTACCTGTAGGGTGCGCTGGTGGATGAATGGATAAATCTGACACCTGCTGTCCCATGGGCCAACCTTCAGGACGCAGTCCTTAGTGAAGAATAAACCAGGCACAAAGGGAGAAATAGTGTAGGGTCCCTGGAGCAGTTGGAGTGGCAGACAGAAAGCGGGATGGTAGCAGCCAGGGGCAGCAGAGGGGGAGTGAGGGGATGGAGTTTCAGTTCCATAAGATGGTAAGAACTGGTCCCACCACAGGATGAGTGCATTTGCTACCCCTGGCCTATGCACTTAGAAATGATTACAATGGCAAATTTTACGTCATGTGTTCTTGCCTCTAAGAAAAAACCGAAAAAGAAAACGTGAGTAAAGGATTGATACAGGTGATGCCACAGTGAGTCTCCACCACATTGCGTGTGTGTGGGGAAAGGGTGGGTTCAAAAGGTTGCAACCTGCATGACTGTGTCACACAACAGTCTGCAGAGGACGGCATCTTGGGGACAATCCCTAGGTCTGCACTTCCCAGGGGCTGGGAACTGGGAGATCTATCAGGTTAATATGTCTCTTAGTTATTGCAGCCTGATCAGATCTGCAATCTCCTGAATGAATGTATGGTGAAGGCTAAAAAAAAAAAAAAAAAGACAAATGGAACGATCTCAGGGCTCCAGGAGGATCAAAGCCCTTTCACAGAATTCGAGATTCTCCCAGGGCTAAGACCAAGACCTTCTCTGGGTGGCCCGTATGTATTTGATTATGGGAAAAAAGGAGGGGATTACTCAAGAATGGAATTTCTCAATGACTTCTCCAAGTAAGGTATTAAGTTAGTCCTTAATAAGGATTAAGTTAATCCACCCAGGAGTGAGACACCTGAGGCTATAGTCTTTATCTAGTTGAGATCCAATCCAGGTGTTCTTGGCTGTGATCTTGTCTTATCCTTTGAGGCTTTCCAGCTTCCTCCACCATTAATAGGTTTTAACAGGGATTAGTGACTCACAGAGGTTTACTTACAGTGAATCTGTTGCCCACTTCCAGACAATCAGCCTAGGCTTTGGACAGAGTCACAAGTAAACATAAAAAGCCAGTTGGTTAAGTTCTGCTTGGGACTGCTTCATAGCGGTCTCAGTCATCAGATGTCCACATAGGCTCCTGGTGGAGTATGCACGGGGACAGCTAGCAGGCAGTGGCTGCAAGTCTGTATGTGCTTGGCAAACTCAGAACCGCACATTCGGAAGGGGAGCTTTCATCCCAAATAAAGCTGATCCTTTATAAAAGGAAAGGTAATGGAGAAAGATGGTCTGAGTGGGTGGGCAGGAAAGAAAACCAGGGAAAATATTTAGAAGAGCGTGAAATAAAAATCATTCTTCCACAAGAACCCAGAGTGGCTTTTTTTTTTTTTTTTTGAATTTTCTGTTTTCACAACGATGGAATTCATATGCCTGCCCCTCCCATGTTTTATCATGAAACTCTTCAAACACAGCATAGAGATTTGTGTGGGAAGAGCCACGGATGATGATGTGGGTTTTACAATGGGCATTTTGCCGTGTGTATTCCAATGTGTGTCTGCCCCTCAGCCTGCCCATCAGTCCATCAGTGTTCGACGCACTTCTAAGGACGTGGCAGGTGCTGACCACCTCACCCCGCACCCTCGCTGCATCTCATCTCTTGGAGTTCAGGTTTGCTGTTTCTGATTTCTAATGCTGGGATAGAGCCCAGGGCCTCATGTGTGCCAGGCAAGCTCTGCCACTGAGCTGTGCCCAGCCTCCTCTGCTGGGGGAGAAGGTGGAGATGGAGGAAATCACAAGTCTTCTGCCTCACAGTATGCATGCAGGCATGTATGTATGTAGTGGGGTGGTGCACAGGAGATGGAACCCAGGGCCTTTGACTGAGCTACACCCCCAGCCCTTTTTAATATTTTATTTTGAGATAGGGTCTTGATAAGTCATCAAATTGCCTAGGCTGGGCTGGAAGTTGTGATCCTCTAGCCTCAGCTTCGCAGAGTGCTGAGATTACAGCTGTGCACCACCCCACACCAAGACTCTCTTCTTCCTTGCTCACCAGCTGTCCCCTTGGGCACACAGCCACCCACCGTAGGCCACACCCTCTCTAGCCAGCAAGAAGTGAGCAGAGAGAGGGATGCATCTGCCGAGCTTCTGGCAGAAAGACAGC
Source organism: Dinomys branickii (assembly GCA_004027595.1). Taxonomy (NCBI): domain Eukaryota; kingdom Metazoa; phylum Chordata; class Mammalia; order Rodentia; family Dinomyidae; genus Dinomys; species Dinomys branickii. Next base: position 3,298 of record PVLD010002995.1, read on the forward strand.
CTTGAGTCTGCACACCGCCCCGTTCCTGCCTTCCTGGAGCTGGGATGCAGGCATGGAAGCAATCCAGCTTCTGCCACGTTGCTGTGCATGGGGCTCTGGGTGACTGGGGAGCAACAACAGGGAAAGAACCTGGGTGCTCGAGTGGCCCGACTGGGGCAATCAGGAGACATGAGCTTCTCTGTGTAAATGCCCTGTCTTCCCCCAGCACATCCCTCATAAACTTTTACATAGGGCTGACAGCACCAGTGCCACTGGCTCAGCAGCCTGTGTGGGGCTCCTGGGGGGGGCTCATGGGCCTAAGTCCCCACAGCACGCTTTTGTGGGCCCCAAGAAGCCGACATACCCAAGGGCCCACCCTGTCCTTGCCCCAGGGCAGGAGCTCTGGGCTCTCACGCTGTGGATGCCACCACCCACTCATTGCCAAAGCTCGCTCTTCTCAGGGCCCTGGGTTTCCAGACAACTTGCTCAGAAAATCCCAACGGTGCAGACTCATGCAGCTGTTCCCTGGGTGACCCCACAGTACACGCTACACATTCATCCTTCAGTGTGATTCTCCCTGCCCCGCTTGGTGGGGCCTGTGCAGGCCCAAGGGGCTGCAGCGCTCGTGGGCCTGAAGGTTTGTGCATACCCCAAACTTCTGAGTGTGGAGAGCCTGGCTCAGTGCAGAATCCCCTACCTGCGAGCATGCCCAGCCCCTCTCAGCTCTGGCCCTTACAGGTTGTTGAAGAGGAGAAACTTCTCCTCCCAGACAAAATCCTAGCCAGGGCCTCAATCTCTAAAGAGGTGGAGTAGATCTGGCGGTGGCAGGTCTCAGGCACAGTGGAGCCATCCTCCTGCTTGCCTCAGTGCCGTTCTTCCTTCTCATGCTCTCAGGTCAGGACCAGGACAACCCAGTGGTGCCGTTGTCGGCTCTATGTTCTGCAGCCTCTGGCCGTGCTGCCACTGCATCTGCAGCACAGGAGTCTAACAGACCTCGTGGTACTTGAAGGCAGCTGGTGACAGTGAAATGCACACTATCTTAGTCCATCAGGGCAAAATTCCAGAACAAAACATCCCCTTAGTTACCAGAAGCCGGTCAAGTGTTGCTTCTGGGCTTGGGTCAGGTTGGGGATGGACTGGAGAGGGCATGAAGGAATGATTTGGGGTGAGGATGAACTCTGTATCTCAGAAGGGGTTTGGTGACAGGTTATGCACTTGTCAACAGACACCAAATAGTGAACTGATCCCAGAACTCTGGGAGGCTGAGGCAGGAAGATCGAAAATTCAAGGCAACCCTAAGCAACTTAGTGACTTACCAAGACCCCATCTCAAAAAATAAAAAAACAAGTGCTGGGGATATAGCTCAGTGTGAAGGCCCTGGGTTCAGTCCCTGGCACTGCAGAGAAGAAAGAGGAGGAGGAAGAAGCGAGACTGCGGGTCAGTGAGGCTGTGTGGGAGCTGCTGGCAGGAAGTGGCTGAGGCGGAAGAGGCACGTGAGGGTCTTGGTGCCCAACCCAGGAGCTGCCTTTGGATGCAGCAGCGGCCCCTTGGTGAGCCTGCTCCGCCCTGCGTGTGCGGCCACTCGGCTCCCTTGGGCCAGTGTACACCCGACGTTCTGAAGCGCTTCTACCGCACTGCACTCCTCTCCCCGGGCCCCATGGCTGTGCCATCATAGATAACGGGTGCAGGTGTCCAGTGGCCAGGGGGCCACCTCCCTCCCGGCGCACCTGGCTGCCCTGACCCCGCCCCCCGTGTCCCACACCTCTCTGTTCACCTTGGCTCTTTTGTCCTTCTGGACGAGCACTCCGGAGTCCTGGGACTCCGTCTATTGATTTCCCTAGAAATGGAGTTTATGGGGTTTTAGACTTCTCCCCGTTCCTTCGGTATGATTTCCAGGAGACATAGAAAAATGTCGGCATGCAGCTTCGCACATCCTGAAAGCCAGGGATTACTGAATAAGTCACTCTATTTTGGGATTGTATTCTCCTGGGATTTGGTGGTAAAGAATTTCTGTGGGGTGCAGCAGCTGCAGCAAGCACCGATTCAGACTGGGATGGAAAACCAGCTTGATTAACGGCAGCTGTGCAGTCAGACAAGGAGGGGTGCGCCTCCTACGGCCAAGGCGATGCCACTGTGGCTGCCGTCTTCGCCCAGCCCTGACGACTCCAAGGAAACTACTGTATAGAAGCCATTAGGACCTGTGAAGCAAGTGTCCCCAGGCACAGGCAGCTCTGCAGGGGCAGTGGCACGGCTCACCCACGGTGCCAGGTGGAGCTGACAGAGCAGTCAGTGCCACAGCTGTCCTCCGTCAGGGTCTCTGGCCTGGGGGCTGTGTGGTCGTTCTCCCGTGTCTAGGGCTGTCCCCCCCCAGAAGCAGATAGCGGGGCAGTAGGCCACAGCCATGGGGTTCCCGTGTCCCCATGATGTGCGTGCGAGGCCACTCAGACACCCCAAGAGCAATGCAGGTGAAGGAGGCACTCACTGCCTCTGGGGTTCATCCATTCATTCGGGACCCCAGGAGAGGGCAGTGCCGCTCCCTTTCTCAGATAACGTAGCTAGCATGCAGCGCGTGGCGGCCAGCTCGACGTCCGTGAGGTGTTACGCTGGCCGGGTGGCCACGGCAGGAGCTCTGGGTACCTAAGCTCCTTTGGTCCTTCCTCCTGGGTAAAAGTTTTCATTTACCTGACCCCACGTGATTGTGATTGTTCAAGACAATTATGACAATGCCCCTTTCTGAGTCCCCAGCCTCTCCTGTGACTAAGGGAAGTTGTGTGATTCAGGTCTCACCCATGGACCTAAGGGAAAGATTGACCAAAGCTCCTGGTGGGCCTTTTTGTATTAAAAATGAAAAACAAAAAAATTAAAGATGTGGCTAGCGTAAATCCTGACCCTTTCATTTTTCATTGCTTTAGTAGCGGATGTGATGTTTGGTGCTACTGTAGCTATTTTGTAAGCAGGAGGCCATAACAAAACAAAAATAAAATGTCATCAGTCTCAGAGTTTATACAGCCTGGGTTCCTGATAACATTATTAAAGTAGTTAAGGCTGGGATATATCTCAGTGGCATAGTGCCTGCCTGGCAAGCACAAAGTCCTGAGTTTGACTCTGGGTTCCAAAAACAAAAACAAAACAAAACAAATGTTAGTATTTAAGGAACACTGGAAACTGCCTATTTCTATGAGAAAATTCCTGTGAGAAAACTAACGCCCTATTTTTAATATACCTTATTCAAGTTTTCTCTTAAGTGCAGCTGAATACATGCTTGGTAAGTGTTAGACGTGACTAGATGCCATGACTAGATGTCTTACCCAAAGCCTTGTGTAGTTTTAGATGTTTTTTTTTTTTTTTGCAGGTGGCTGAATCAACAGTGCGTGTTTGATTCACGGTTCAATGCTGGGGTTAAGGGTGGGTGACTGCTGGATAAATCCACTGGTTGGATTGGCACCGCCCTGATCCTGGTGGACCAGATACAATATGAGGAGCAGAGGAGGCCTGTCTCCCTTCTCTGGCTGCTTTTGCTGACTTTTACCGCCATGAACTGTTGCCCTCTGCCGTGGGCCACCCTGCCTTGAGCTTGCTCATTATGGACTGAAACCTCCACAAACTGTGAGCTAAGTAAGCCTTTCCTTCCTTACCTTATAGGTGTTGGGTATTTTGTCTCAGCAATGAGAGAAGAGTAATTAGAACCGTAAAGTTGCAGGGCAGAGCTAGAACATTTTTAGAACTGGCTGACTCCAAATTCCTTGTAGTTTCTGCTCCACCATAATAATCCCATGGAACAGACTCTTAAGCAGGTTCCCCAGATCCAGTAGAACGTGGCCAAAACATCGTGGAGCAAGGTCAGGCTTCAGCAGCAAGAGGCTCAGCCCTGGGTGTCACACCACTGGGCCTGGGCTCATTTGTCCTCTTGGTGGTTAATCTTCTCTCACCCAGGCTCACTTGAGAGACACCTGGGAGGACAGGAAAGCACGCTGTTGGTGTCTGGGTGGGTCACAGAGGGGGCAGGTCCAGTTAGATTGCTTGATTTGAGCAGCTGGTCTGGCCTGGAGCTTCTGACCATTAGGAGGCAGAGAAATAGGCATCCCTGGGTGCCTTTGCTGTGGCCTCGTCCTTACGCAGTCAAGCAGGGCAGCCATCGCTTCCAGGGCCACCCAAAGCTCAGGGCCTTGATGCTCTTACAGGACACGAGCCCTGCCTAGCGCAGTGTGGGTGGGCTGTGCTCTCCCTGGTCGCCTGAGGATGTGGCCTTCACCTGAGAGGGGCCTGCACCCCACCTGCTTTGCTCCGGGTCCGACCTGAGCCCCTCTATGAGAATGACACCCTTCCTTTCTCACTCGCTCCTCCTCCCCCACTGGCAGTACAACATGGAAGCTCCAGGAGGGGAGCCTGAGAGCCCGCCATCTTATGTGGAGACAGGGAACCTGTGTGTCTTACCAAGGTCTGGGGACTAGGAGGGCTGGACAGGGCACCCGACGCTGTGTGTTAAATCCCAGCCCCAGCTCTGCTGAATGTGGTCGTGCTTGGGGGAAGGGTCTGTCAGGGTGATTGAGGGGGAAACGGGGCCTCTGGGGTGGGCGGCGTCCGGTCTGTCTGGGTCCTGTGAGGAGAGGCCATCAGGACAGAGATGCAGGGGGGACGGCGCTGTGAGGACACAGGGAGAAAATGGAGTCTGCCCGGGAGAGGCTCGGGAGTCGGCCCCACCATGGCACTCCCAGCGCTGGGGGAAAATCCACTCCTGTGGGTGAAGCTGCCTGGGCCGCTCGGATGGCCGGGGCACATGGACGCGGGGCAAGGATGGAGAGGCTGCGAGGGTGGGGAACGAGGAGGTCTAGCACCAAGGAGTCTCTCCTCAGTGTCTTGTCAGGGCCCAGTTAGGACCTTCTAGCATTTGCACAAGAAATGCTACTTATTATAGGTGACCCCAATCACAGACCGCCATGGGAGGTGACACAGGAACCTGCACAGGAGAGAAGTGAGGTGCCCGTCCTTGCCAAGGCTGGCCGAGGCCACGCTCTGCCCGCTTGTTTCAGCTCCCAGGTTGCACAGTAGTGACTTTTTCTGTCTACCCAGTGCCACAGCCTCGACACCTGCATGCTCTCTGCTGGGTTCACTGCGTCACATGGCCTGGAGTGCAGCGCTGGTGCGGCCGGGCCAGCACAGCCGGTGCAGAGACCGCGGCCTCCCAAGCTTCCTGCAGGCTGGTGGGTGTCACTGTGGGCCGCGTGTTCCATGGGAACTGATGAACAGCGTGTGTTAAGTAAGGTGTATTTAAACAGAAACATAAAACAAGACTACCTATTGATCCATGAAAAAATCATTGCCCCCAGCGGCTCGAAGGACTGTAACCTTGGGTTCTCTTAGGAATGAGGCTCAGGATTCAGTAACTTAGTATTCATGGGACTTTACAGGACATAATTTCTGGAAATAATGAGAATCGACTGCAGACGCTCCTAGGGAGGCAGAGGCTGGTAAGATGCCGTGGTGACAGGGGTTTCGGGATGCAGAAGGGGCGGCCCACTTCACGGGTTAGCAGGGGGGGCTTACAAAATGGAAATGTGATTATAATTGTTTTTCTTTTGCAAAACTGGGGATGGCATCCAGAGCCTTTGTACTGAACTGCATGCCCAGCCCTTCTTTACTGAGACACGGTCTCTCTAAGTCAGCTTAAGTTGCTCAGGCTGAACTGGAAATCATGATCCTCCTGTTTCAGCCCCCCCCCCCCAGTGCTGGAATTACACGCAGGCACCACCACCTCCAGCTCAGAAATATGACTGTAAAAGAAGGGGAAGGACATGTCTTCACTTTGAGGTGTGATGGAAAGATATGGTAAATGTTTAAATTTTTAAAAATTGTTATGGTAAAAGCCCATTGCCATTAATACCCCTCAAAATCTTCCTCTTCATTTTTTTTTTTTTGAGACAGGTTTTTGCTATATTGTCCATGCTGGCCTTAAATTCACTATGTAGCCTGGCTGGTCTTGAACTTATGGCAATTGTCCTGCCTCAGCCTCCCAAGTGCTGGGATTATAGTCATGTGCCATTCCTGGATTCTTCCCCTTGTTTTGAATACACCTATTCCATCAAACTCCATGAATATTTTTACTTTCACTGTCCTGACCGCCCTGATGTCCTGAATTGATTCAGAATGTCTCTCTTCCAAGGTTATTCTGACTTTAGTGGAGAGATGCTAGATGCCAGACGGGGTGAATTTGGTGGACAAGGACACACTGTCGTGCTCTCATGAGCCTGCCTCTCTGCTGGACGGCATGCAGCCGCAGCATGCATTGGAAATTTTTCAACACACCTGGTAAAGACACTCAGGAAAGAGGACTTGCAGACCTGCTTTGGAGAGAGGCGAGAGTGATGGGATGAGTGTGGGAAGCCAGGGGAGGACTCTGAGGGGGTTCATGGCCGTGGGTCTTTTACTCTAGTAAGTTTTTAAATTGAACAATCACCATGTATTTTGATTGCACCTCATACCTGTGCTGTGACCATGGAAGTCTGTGGCCACGACCAGGATGACAGACAGGACAACTTCCTTCCTCTCCACAGAGTCTAAATCTGATGAGCACCATTGTTGACCCACCTGATAGGCTTTATTTTATTTGTGACCATTAGTAGAGAACAAAACTTGTGCCTTGGTGGTGCACAGTTGTAATCCCAGTGTTCTGGGAGGCTGAGGCAGGAGGACTGCAAGTTCATGCCCAACTCGGGCAACTTAGTGTCACTCTGTCTCAAAATAAAAAGCAAAAAGGGCTGGGGATATAGCTCATTGTGAAGGCCCTGGGTTTAATCCCCAGCACAGAAAAAAAAAATATTTCCAGGAGATAGAAGAAAGAAATTTAGCAGCTCTGTAGCAGGAAGGACAATTTTGAAGTAAGGGACTGAGAACTCCGGGAAATGAAGGGGATAAATCCCTTCTCTCCTTACGTTAGTTCTGGATTTGGAAGTCTGTGAAGGAAGCGCTGCCCTAGTCTCCGCCCTGCCCAGCCAAAGACTAAAAGGATGTGACCTGGCTGAGAGGAGGGGCTGAGAGTCCAGGTAAGAAACATGTTTTTCTGCTATTGGAATCAGTGCTGCTTTTCAGCTCCGCATTCACTTGGAGATATAATTAAGGCAGGGAGAGAGGGGCAGACTGACCACAGCAAACCCATCTAGCAAAAGCCACATCAGAGCTGCTGTTGACCTCAGCGGGGGAGAGGAAAACCAATCCTAGACGCCTAGAACCTCCAGGAAATGAAGCGCACAGCCCGACCTCGGTTTTCTACTGGAGATGAGCGATTGTTAGTCTGCACGCAATAAAATATGAACATCACATAAACAATACTCAGTGTCTTAAAAAATGAACCATTAGTGTAACTGCATATGCCGCTCGTCCCTTCCCTCCTGAAACGTGTGAAAAATTCCTTCTCCGGGCCCAATTAGGATCTTCTAGCACTTGCACAAGAAATGCTACTTATTATAGGTGACAACATAATGCTAAAAAGTCACTTAGAAATAAAACTCCAGCTGTAATCATTTGGCTGAATAAGACTCCCTGGTTTTGGCAGCCTCGTATATTTCGTAAAAGTCTTCCTTTTATGAGGGTTTACTATTTATTACTGGGCACGTGTGGCCAGGAATCTCCATCCCTAGCTTGTGAGCTAGAAATGCCCGAGTCTTTATCATTCTCAAATCAATTTTGTCTTTTGAGTCCCCGTCCTCGCCTGGCCATGGAGAACAGCTGCAGGCATCTTTGTGACATTATCCCTTCTTCCAGACGCCTGCTGGGGTTCTGGGGCTTCAGGTAGGGTCACAGCTGGGTGAGGGCAGAGGCTTGTCCTCCTCATCAGCTGTTCATATTTAAAGTCACTTCATTGGTTCTGAACCAGCTTTGGGTCCTAATATCTTTGGAGAAGCTGAGGGCACATAGTGATGTCCATGCTCTGGGACCCCCTGAGGCCCAGGTACAATGTTGGGGGTAAAGGTCCCTGCCACTGAGGGGATGTAGCAACTCCGCATCCCTGCAGGAGATGCTCATTTTCCACGGGCAGTTCATGGCACAAAGCTCAGGCTCCTGCTCCCCCGGGGGAAACTGCCCAGGGCGGGGACAGACCAGCACCTACCTGGATGCCCCGTCCCCTCCCTTCTTGAAGTCCTGGCATCTTAGGCCACTGACAGTAACACAGATAGTGCAGTTGGGGGTTGGGGCTATTTCCCTCCACTCACCCAAACCTGTACAATGCCCCAGGGCCAGCACCTGATCTCTGTCCTAAGGCTTACTACCTGGAGGCAGAGTTAAGAAAAGCAAAGCCTGCCCTGGGAAATCCCGCAATCCTAAAGGAGGATGTGCACGTGCCAGACCTGCTGGAATGACCTGCAGTGACCTTTCTTCACCTGGAGCTCCTTGGAGGGTCATGCAGATGGACTACATCTCATGCATGCAATTATGAAGAGTGGCTCCTGAGAACAAACATGCTCAGTAGACACAGCTGACTGGACTCAGCACTCTGTCAGTCACACTCTGGAGGACCCAGTGGGAGGTGCCCCAGGCCCGGGGCAACATTTTGAACCCCTAACCCCAATCGCCTCAGCACTTGTGCCCTTTGTCTTCCCCCGGCAGGAGCCCGCGCACTCCGGGGGGGCTATCACCCTAAAATCGGGGCTGCTTCCCCTCGTCACTGCGTCTCCTCCAACCCTTTGCTCATCATGCACCAGGTGAACCTAGGAACCTGTCCTGGCCCCATCGCCCGTGGTAATGCAGTGTCAGGGAAGAAGTGGCCACGTGTGGCACAGGAGATGCTAAGCCCCAGCTCTCTGTCTGCCCCGGCAGCGTGGCAAGCAGGATCCCGCTTCCCAGTGCTCTGGGCTGGAGTCCAGCATGGAGGTGCTGCGGGCGCCGAGCTGGGTGAAGGTGTCAGGGAGGACTGCTTCCCAGGCCATAGACAGCACCCCTTCCCTGTGCCCTCCCACGGCAGAGGAAAAGTCCTCTTGTGCAAGGACACCAATCCCATTGTAACTCATGACCTCTTCTTCCAAAGGTCTGGTCTCCTGACCTGGGGGGTGAGGATTTTAGTATGGGACTTTTAAGGGACAAAACCATTCACACAATAGCAACATTTCAAGTACCACTGTCTAATGTTTGGCTGGGCAGTGCCCAGCCTCCCACCCTGTGCACTCTGCTTCTGGGTGACACCAGGACTTTAGAGCTCACAGCGGCCTCCTGGGGTCTGTGGCCGCTGCGCAGGTATCACGGGAGCATCTTTCCTGTGGACACCAGTGTCTGTCTCTCTCTTTTTTCCCCTCTCAGTACTCTCAGTACTAAGGATTGAAGCAAGGGCTTTTGCGCTGAGCTACATCCATTAGCCCTTTTTATTTTGAGACAAGTTCTTGCTAAATTGCTAAGTTGACCAGGCTAGGCTCAAACCTGCTGTTGTTTTACCTCGGCCTCCCTCAGTGCTGGGGTTACAGGTGTGCATCACTGTGCCCAACTATCAGTGTCTTTCAAATCATGTAAAGGCATCTGAATAATCCTTTCTAACAAAACTAAATTAAGGTTGGCGTGGTAGTGCATACCTGTATTCCCAGAACCCTGGGAGGCTGAGGCAGGACGGTTAAAAGTTAGAGCCCAACCTGGGAAATTTAGCAACTTTGGGAGACCCTCTCTCAAAATAAAATAAAAATGGGCTGTGGTTGTAGCTCGGTTTGAAGGCCCTGGGTTCAATCCCCAGTGCCACAAAAATAAATAAATAGAGATTAGATGAAGATATGCACGAAGCGTATGATTTAGACTATGGTAATGAAGTGTCCCTTTGTACATGAAAATGAAATTGAGAACATACTAAAATGCAATTAAGAAAATTCATTTTACAATGTTACTAAAAGGAAGCAAATACTTAGGAATAAGATTAACAAGCACAACATGGACTTTGGACTTTTTAAACTACAAAGCATTATTGAAAGAGACGATGGAAGATGGAAATAAATGAGTAGGAGACATCTCAGACCCAGGGGTGGGAGGTGAGATCGTTACTCTCTGGTGGATCCACAGATTCAACACAACCCCTGTCAAAATTGCCTGCTTGTTTTCCCATATTGACACATAGCCACTAAAATTCATAAGAAAAACACAAGGGACTCCAGGTAACCAAAGCGCTCCTGAGAAGGCAGGATAAAAGCAAGCACCGACACGTGGCCGATTTTGAAGCTCAGCATAGAGCTGCAGTAATCAAGCTAGTGCTGCACTGAAATAAGGGCAGATGCGCAGATCAAGGGGATGGAATCAAGAGTTTGGGAAGAAAGATTTAGGCCATGGTCACCCTTTTGAAAGAGTGAGAGGACAACTCAGTGGGAAAGAAATCCCTTTAATAAACTGACCAGTTAAGAGCCACATGGTAAAGAATGAAGGAGACCGTTCTGCACATCATACATGAAAGTTAATTCAAACGGTCATAGAGCAGAGTCCAACAGATGAGAGCTAAAACTATCATAAAACGTCGAGGCCAAGCCTGGCTGTGCATGCCTGTAATTCTAATACTCTGGGAGGCTGAAGACAAATTGGACTTCAGTGCAATTAAATATTCTGCATTCAAAATTAACAAGAAAGTGAAAAGACAGTCCACGAACTAAGAGAAAATGTTTGCAAATTTTCATCTGCCTCTATCCAAATATGTAAAAGTTCTTATCATTCCCTTTTGAAAAACAATGAGCAGAGGGTCTGAATAGATACTTCTCTGAAGAAAATATAAATGGCCAAAGAGCACAGGAAAAGGCGCTGTCCCATCATTTTCCTGCGGGAAGCAGAAACCCAAACTACAAGATACCACTTCCCACTCTCTAGTTGGCACTGATCATAAAGACAGAATGAGAGAACAGAGGCTGGCAAAGACACTGAGAGACCCGGGCCCAGCGGCAGTGCTGGTGGGAATGTAGAGTGGTTTGGTTACTTTTAAAACACCTTGGCAGTTCCTCAAAATGCTAAACGTAGAGTTAGCCCCAGTCCGACAGCTCAGCTCGTACATACAAACCCAGCAGAGGTGAAGGTACCAAAGCTGGTACAGCAAAGCTCACAGCAGCCTCTCTGGTAACAGCTAGAAGGTGGAGGCGGCCCCAGTGTGTCTCCAGGGAGGAAATGTTAAGCAATATGTGCCACATTTGCATGCTGGAATATTTTTCAGCTACAAAATGGAATGAAGTCCTGAAACATGCTACAATATGGATGAACCTCAAATATATTATGCTAAATGAAAGAAGCTAGTTACAAAACCCCACATATTGTATGGTCTCATTTACATGCAAAGCCTAGAGCAAGGAATCTATAGAGGCAGAACGTAGATATGCCATTGCCTCCGGCTGGGGAGGAAGGGACATGGAGAGTGAGATCTAACGGACATAGGATCTCTTTCCAGGGAGATGAAACCGTCCTGAAATTAGATTTGTTGGTGGCTGCAAAACTACAGATATACTAAAAGCCATTGAACTGTACACTTTAAATGCTGAATTGGTTGGCATGTCAATTATACCTCAGTAAAGCTGTTTATAAAAAGCTGGGCATGATGGTACTTGTCTGTAATCCCATCACTCCAGGAGGCTGAGGCAGGAAGATCACAAGTTCGAGAGCAGCCTGGGACTTAGTGAGACTCTGTCTCAAAATAAAAATAAAAAAGGTTGGGGCTATGCTCACTGTGAAGGCCCTGGGGTTCAATCCCTAGTACTGCCAAACAAAACAAAGCAAAACAAAGCAAAACAAAACAAGGATTAACATGGGATTCTGGTTGATTCACATGGTGCCTTCGCTGCAGCCACATGTAATAGCTCTACTTTTCACCAACAAAGGATTTGGTCAACAGATACTAGTGTGAACAGGCTGTGACAGGTGCCACATCAGAGTTCTGTGCATGGAGAGGTTGTGACATTCAGGGTGAGCTCGTGTTTTGGTGCATGTCATGTTGCGGTTGGTCCCACGCTTCCTTCCAGGAAAGCCTGCATCAGTGTGCGTGAGATCCAGCAGGTCTGTGGCACGCTCTGAATTCCCCGATAGGCCTGGTTAAAGGTGCTACTCTTAGCGGTGGTCGCGGACATAGATGTCCCCTGAAGGATGGAGGTCATGACTTAGGACTGCCTTGGTGCACAGCTCCAGGGGGCGCTGTTTCATTGTGACCTATGCACAGGGTGGCCTGGGGGTGGGGCACCAGTTCCACGGAATCCTGAAAGGCTCAGGGCCTCAGCTGTGTTCCCGCCTCCGACCTGTGAGCTATCAGAGTGAACGGCTACAGCTGGGGGCATGGATGCATCCCTAATAGTCCTGTGGTCGTTCCAAATGGAAAAGGGAGGCAGCATATTCCACTTATACTTCTGAAATTTGCCCAGATTTATGAGATAGCCGAATTCTCAGGGCACTGTCACTTGCAGTGTTCTGGGCCCTGCACGGAACCTCTTCACTGTCACAGAGAACAGACAGCTAAGTCCTGTGTACTTCTTCCAGTAAAGGTGTGGCGTCCAGCTGCTAGCCTGTGTCTCCTGAGGTGGTTGCCTTGGGACAGACAGGTGACGCCAGTGTGTGCAGTGGCCAGATGTGGGGTGAGGGAACACCCTCCCAAAGTGTGCTATTCTGTTGCACAGGCGCCATACAAGACTCCTCTGAGAATGCGTGCAAAGGGACGTCGGTGACTCTGAGTCAACACCAATATTTTTATTCATGTCGAATCTGTTTTCAAATCCTGATCTCCAGGGCCACAAGCAAAATCTGGAGCAGTAAGAAAATGGGACCTTGTTACAGGGTTACAAGCCAACCCCCTGCCCCTTTGAGAGGGACGAAGGGAGTTTGGGGTGGGTGTGAATGCTGGTGGGTATAGATTTTACCAGCTGGGTCTGGGCAGCATACCTTTCACACAGCCCCTCATTGGAAGGCTGCTATGGTTACCAAGTTATTTTGCATTGTGCCAAATACCTAGAGTTTGAAACCAGAGTTTTAGGCTCATAAATGTAAATCTGAATGACGGGGAGCAAACAGATCTGGAGTAGGTGCTGGGCAAAGGCAGACAGAATGGCTCTGGGTTTATAATGCAGGTGGTTAATACGAGTTGCATTATTTTGCTTGGCTCAGAAGTGACCCCAAATCTTCTTTATTACTGGTGCCTCAGCTGCTTGCCGGATCGTTTCGGCTCTTATGGGGAGAAGCTGTGACAGCCTGGCTCTCTAACGGAGAGGGTGGTAGCGTTTCAATGTTCCACTTTTGTGTCCTCACTCTCCAGAAATTTGTGCCATTTTGTGCATTATTAAGGACGACCACAGCTCTGTGCTTTTGCCATGATTACACTGGTGGCCAAGGTACAAAGCAATCAGGGTTGGGCACAGCCAAATGCAAGTGCGGAGGATGAGAGGTTTGAGGACCTTCCATGAGGGGAGGCGAGTGGCCTTGAAGAGCCTGCACCTGGCCGTGGGATGCACGGGGACACACTTGTCTCTGAGAAGGTCTTGCAATTTTTGACAAAACGGCAGCGATTTTCACCTGTTACAAACCAGCGGCGATAACCTGCTCCTGGAAGGGATGGTGGATTATTGCCTAGGAATCAAAACAGCGAAAACCCACTAAAGTGCTTTGATTGTGGGCAACAGTTTGGGCTTTTATTACACACAGAGACAATGAACTGAAAATTAACTCTTTTTTGGAGTGAGCTTGGTTCCCGGGTCGGCCTCCCAACAACTCTGTGCCCATATGTGTTTTACCTGGATTTTTATTTGATGGCTTATCTTCAACCAGTTGTTAGATATGATGGGCAGTTTTCTGTTTTGATCTCACTCTCTATCTCTACAACATTTTAAGATTGAATTATGTGATTTTTTTCTGAGCATAAGGATAATTTGTGTGGACTCTAGAGAAGTTAGACAATGCACATAATCATGGGCAAAATAAATATTACCCAAATCGCACCTCCCAAGGGAGCAGTATTTGTATTTTGGTACATTTCTTTCAACTTCATTTTCCAACATTGTATCATATTAATTGAGTGCCTACTACATGCCAGCCACTAGCAGTATTTATTCTGTGAGTGTGTCTGTGTATTTATTTATTTATTTCTGAATTAATATCTACAGTACTTGGGATTTTATATGCTGCTAATGCTTCATTCTTACATTTCCCTGTGCCTGGGCAGTAGCTTTTTAATGGAGACATACAATTTATCATACAAATTTATACTGATCTGTTTGACTGTTTGCTTATTTTTACAGATGTAGGAGGGTCCCCGTTTCTATTTGTCACAGATTACGATTGGTATATAAATTTGTGTGCATATTCATTTAATTGGTACTAGAGGATGAATTGCAAAAGGAGGCTCCACAGTTAAAGTATGAATTTTATGTGAGCTTTGGATGTTTAATCCCAAATGTGCTCAAGAAATATTTTAGGATTCTCTCTTCTACAGTAAAGGTGAACATCATTCCACAGTACTTCTCCTGGGTGTTACATTATTTTCAAGCCTCAACAATCTGATGTTTTAACGTCTCATTTTTGCATTAATTTATATTTTTATTATTAATAAGTACAATAGTTTATATGCTGGTGTGTCACTCAGCTTTCTGTTACTGCGATAAAATACCTGAGAAAAAAACTTGAAAGATAACATCTTTATTTTTGTTCCTGGTTTTAGAGTGTCCATGGCCACTTGGGGCCTCTGGTGAGGCAGAACATCATGGCAGAAGAGAATAGGAAAGGGAACCACTCACCTCATGGCAGCCGGGAACCAAACAAAGACAGAAGAACCCAAGGTCCCAATACCCCTTTCACAGTGATGCGCCCAATGAGCTAACTTCCTGTTAGTAGGCCTCGCCTCTTAAAGGACTCACTATCTCCCAGTAGCACCACAGGGTGGTGACCAAGCCTTGAGCATATTGGGCTTTGGGAAACATTTAGGGTCCGAACCATAACAGTTGGCTAGCTATGTATTTTTCTAGCTTTAGAACTTGCTTTCAAAACTGCAATCTTCTATCCATTTGCTCATATTCTGAGTCTGTCTTTCCACTTTTAATTTGTTCATTATTTTCTAGATTTAATCTCTGGATGATTTTCCTGGTCTCTGCTGCCATTTCTTGTTTTATGCCCAGAAAATCTTTTCTACCTTGAGCCTTTGTGTTAGCGTTTGTCATGGGACAAAGTACATGAGAGACACAATTTGAAGGGGGGAAATGTGGGCTCATGGTTTCTGAGGTTTCAGTCCCTGACTGGCTGGATCCATTGTTTTAGGTGAAGCATAAGCACAGTGGTGAAAGGGTGTGAGGAGAAAGCTGGTGACCTCATGACAGCCAAGAGGTAGAGAGTAAGAGCACCTAAGAGGGTAGGATGGGACCAGACATGGTCCTCAAAGTCACATACCCAGTACCCACTCCCTTCAATCCAGCCTTATTTCTTGAGATTCCATCATCCCCCAAGTATGACTCCACCAATGGATGAATCCAGTGCTGAAGTAAAAGCCTTCATCATCTAATCATCTTTCGAAGCCCATTAAGTGGCAGCCAAGCTCCCAGCATGGGGACCTTCCAGATCCAGAGCACAGCAGCCTGCCTCTGTTTTTCTCTGGTTGTCTGGCTCAGTTTGTGTATTTAACTTGTTAGAGCATCTGGGGCTTATTGTGATATATGACAACGTGAGGAATGGAACTAACTTTGTTTTCAGCCACTAACTCAATTATTGCTGGATTTTCTCGGTGTGTGGGGGGCATGCAGAGCTCGTGAAGATGGAGAGCTGAGCAGGTGGAGACTCCATGTCCCCAGCCTCACTGCTGCAGTTCCCATCGCCAAGTGTGAAGGACGGTAGACTGGTTATGCTCACTCAATTAGCATTTATAACAGTTTTATCGAGATGCAATTCACATACTACACAATTCACCCACTGGAAGTGTAGAACTCGATGGCTTGTAGGGTTCTATCACTGTGCATCCATCACCACAGTCAAGTCAGAACATTTTTATTACCTAAAAACTAAGTCCCACATCTCTCAGCACTCACCCTCCAGTTTTCCTGTACTGTTCAGCTTTCGCATCGCTGGGACAAAATAACTGACTCCCATAATTTAAGGAGATGTTTATTCCACGCATGGCTGTGGAGGTTTCAGTCTGGTCAGCTGGCTGCAAGGCAGGAGCATCACAGGAGAGGGGTAGCGGGGAGCGGAGATGCCCACTTCATGGAGGCAAGGAAGTGGAGTGCAGGGGAAGAGAAATCCACAAGACACACACCCTCCCAAAGCTCGCCCCCAGGACCACCTATTCCTGCTGGGCCTCACTTCTTCCACCTTGGCCCCACCTCCAACAGCCCGTTCAGCCGTGAACACCCGTGGAACAATCCACGTTCCAGTTACCTCTCCAGCAGTCGCTTAACCCAATCAAACTGACAATTGAGATTAAGCGGCACATCCACCACTCCCTCAGATCAAGGCAACCATGATCTCACCCCTTTCTCTGCCGAGGCAGTTATCCTGGGCGTGTCATACGTGTATAATCACACAATACGTGGTCCTTCGGGCCTTGCTCACTGAATCTGGCTTCTCTCACTGAGCAAAATGTAAGTCTCATCTGTGTTGTAACGTGTGTCAGTCCTTCATGGCTTTTCTTGCCAAGTAATATTCTGCTGCACGACTACATCACATTTTATTATATCTATTCAGCTGAGGGCCATTGAGTTGTTCAACTTTTTGGAATCTTCATTTACAACATTCTGTAGATGTGGCCATTGCCTTCTCAGGACAACCTTCTTCATTTCTCACAAAGCACAGTATTCCTGCCAAGGGCCCTATGATCCTGTTCAGGAATTCTGAATTGAGTTGAAGCCCACTGGGATGACCACAGGGGACCTGGAAAGTCACTCTTCAGGGTCTAGGCCTTCAATTCTTTAGCTTGTAGGGAAACCCTGAAGATTCTTAGGGGTGACTGGTGATTGTGTGGAGTCCCCAAGTATGACTGCCTGCCTGTGGGTTTGCACTGTCAGTTTTCAAATCAAGCATCTCTAATCTTGGTCCTCATTGAAAGGTGTCACATAGATTCACCCTGACTTGCAGTTACGCATCACCACTATGACTGCCCCTTTACGACACCGGTCAGCTTTTCCCCAGGTCATAAAGCCAGTGGAAGAGGGATAAGGAGCCCAGGAGCCAAGCGAGGGTCGGTCACTGTGGACCTTGTAGTGGTCACAAATTCAACCCTGGACAGGCTTGGCCTCCAAGGCTGGTTCTGGCGGGGCTGTGACATCCTCACTCTGGGTGAGTAAGGAATTAATTCTTGGTGTGCCCAACCTGTGGCAGAAAGTAATTTAATTAAATAGGTTCCAGGTGACCCCCCCCCATGGTGCCCATGAAGATTTATGCAAAAAAAGAGACAGACATAAAATCCTTCCTATAGGTGCTCTGGCCATCGCGCCAGCCACATTCAGGGATGCTATATCTTCCCCAGTCTGCTGTTCATTGAGGGCTCCACTACCACCCTGGGCTTCTGTTTCATTTGTTAGGCTGTGACCCCACGGTGAAACCAGGGTAGGACTTGCTCATAACTGCAGCTGAAAAATTAAATTTTATTTTCAATGCATCTTTACTCTTCTTGCTGCAAATTTGTCTGGCTCCATGCCAGTCTCCCTATGGCTTTGGTTTTAATATCTGGTCATAAACCCCTCAGTGTTACAGCTGCAATAAGCTGGTCCTGGTGTCGCGTTCCTCAATAGAGTTAATTAAATTCTGAGCACTGTGTGTGAATGGAGATTATAAACCTCCTTGGCCAGAGACAGTAGGTTGGATGCTCTTGACTGGCATCTGGGTGAGCATTCGGATTATCTTTTAACACTAGTGTCTACACAGAACAGACGGAGCCATCTGGGTTTGTGTGGGAAGCCACATTTCTAAGGCTCTTTTAGAAATCCTAACATGCTTCTACCTTCAGATATCTCCTTTAGAGAGATGGAGACATCCATTCACAGAGGCCTACTGTCTTGGTTACTTTTCTTTAGTTACTGAGACAAAATACCCAACGCCCAAAGTGAGGGAAGGAAAGGTTTATTTAGCTTACAGTTTGTGGAGGTTTCAGTCCATACTTGGCTGGTTCTGAGGCAGAGTGGCACATGGCAGAGAGCAAACTGTTCACAGCAGCAGAGCACAGCAAAAAAACCAGCAAAAGGGAGGAATGGTTGCAAGCAGCCTCTCTCCTTCCCTTACTTTGTAAATAGCCTACCCCCACCCAGGGGGCATGTAGCTCTCACACAATGTCCATGCCCTCCTCTTCCACAGGCTCAGGATGTGTACAAAGTAAGCACCCTGGCTTCCTGCTGAATCACTCAGCCAAACCTCTAGACTCTCCAGGTTGACACAATGTATCAACCATAACATTCCACCCCTTGTCAACTTGGCAACCAGACACATTTCTTTAAACCAGTTTCCAGATACAAAGACATTATATCACATTAGAACCATAACATTTTGCACTGGTACAAATGAAAATTAAACACCTCCAACATTTAAAGGCACAAAATAAATGTTACCATTCCAAAAGGTACAAACGGGGATACAGAGCATTGAGAGCAAAGCAAGTCCAAAATCCAGCAGGGCTAACATTGTGTCTTGTAATTCCACATCCAGCATCTGAAGCAACATGTTGTACATTGTGAGCTCCAAATGGCTTGCATGAGTCCACCCCTATGGCACTTCTGGTGGTTACAGCTACCACGGCTTCTCTCTTAGGCTCGCTTTGCTCTCTCCTTGCAGCTTTCCTAAGATGATCCATGTTCCTGGCTTTTCTAAACTTCTGAGGTCTCCAGCGCACCTTTTGCTTCACACTCACAGCCTCACATATTGCCCTCTCAGGGGCACACTGCCTGGCCTCCCAGGCCTCCTGAAATCTGGATGGAAGCCTCTTTAACCTCAGAACTCTTGCATTTTCCATGCACCTACAGCCAGGGCCACGTGGATGATGTCAAGGTCTGCTGCCACGTGGAGCAGTAGCCAAGCTTTCCTTTCTCTTGGCAATAGGGGTCAAGTGCCTGGGTCGCTGGACACACTGAATCCAATGCTGAGGAAGAAATTCTCTATGTCACCTCCATTCCGGAACATGGCACTCTTTGGCTTCCTTCTCAGGGCAAGGTCTCTCACCTTTACAGTTTTGAGGCTGCAAAGGGTGGAGACTTGCTGCTTCTTATGATACCCTCGCACCATCTTTACCATTCTCTTGTTCCTTCTCAGCAATAGAGACTTCCTCAGCCTTATCTTTGCAATCCACAGCTTTACTGGAGCTTCCTTTCTGGCCAAACTCACAACATTTTAAATCATCCTGCTGGGCTCTTTGATCTTGATTCTCAACATAGATCTAGCTAAAAGCCCCCAACAATAGCCATGCCATTGCCCCAACAGTTGACTGCCTTGAAATTTCTTTTGCCAGATCATTCAGTTTGCTGCCACCCTTAATCTCAGTCTTAGGCAAAGTCTCTGGACATGAGCAAAATGTAGACTAACTTTCTGCCAAGCCATAACATACATCATCTGGAGTCCAACAACCAATGCAGTTCTTCCCAACAGAAACCTCCTGAACCTGGTCTTTACCAGCAGGGTTTCTATCAGCCTTCTGGTCTTCCAAGCTCTGACCAGACATCTCCAAACATTTTCAAACTCTTCCCACAAGCAATTTCAAAAGGCTCTTGAACCACATGGTCAGGTATACTCACAGGCAACGACCCCACTCCCGCTACCAAATTCTGTCTTGGTTACTTTTCTCTCATTGCTGAGACAAAATACCCAACGCCCAAAATGAAGGAAGGAAACCTTTATTCAGCTTACAGTTTGTGGAGGTTTCAGTCCATACTTGGCTGGTTCTGAGGCAGAGTGGCACATCGCAGAGGGTAAACTGTTCATGGCAGCAGAACACAGCAAAATGACCAGCAAAAGGGAGGAATGGCTGCAAGCAGCCTCTCTCCTTCCCTTACATTGTAAACAGGCTACCCCCACCCAGGGGGTGTGTAGCTCTCACACAGTCTCCATATCCTCATCTTCCACAGGCTCAGGATGTGTACAAAGTAAGCACCCTGGCTTCCTGCTGAGTCACTCAGCCAAACCTCTAGACTCTCCAAGTTGACACAATGTATCAACCATAACACCTACACAAGAACCATCATGGCAGTAGTCTTGGGTTTAGCCCCAAACTGGAGACAACATCTGTCACCAGGAGAATAGACAGGCAGGCAGAGGTACAGCCACACAACGAGCCATTCAGTAAGAAAACGAAGTAGATTAAACAAAAATCCAAGCAGGATGTGATAGTTACTTGTGGTGTCAACTTGAATGGGTTAAGAAATGCGTATCAGATTAGTGGAGCACAGTTTGGTCTGTGTCTGAATGATTGACTTGAGAGCCCCAAATTGAAGGGAGAAAGATCCACCCTAGGTGTGGGTGACACCAACTAATAGGCATGGAGCCTGGGCAAAATAAGAAGGAAGGCTCACTTCTACTTCCTCAGAGGAGCTCCAGCCTTCACCTTTGGATGTTCATTCCACCTCCTTCAGGCTTCCAGCACAGACTCTGCAGGCTTCCAAAGCAGACCCTTTGGATTTCTGATGTGGACTTGCACGGGACTCTGCAGTGAGTTCCAGACCTTCAACACTGACTGGGTCCTCTGGCTTCTCAGTGCACAGGTCACCCTTTGCATTCTTCCGCCTCTGACTCTGCAGATAGCCATTGTATGCTTAATTTGTAAATTCTCTCTGTGTTATATTAAATCTGTCCCTCTAGTGAGCCTTAACTAACTGATACATCAGAGGATTGTATTTTATGGAGATCAGTCTTGGTGGGAACTCAGGGGAACTTTCTGGGGTGATGAAAATACTTCATGTCTTGATTAGTATGGTGGTTATCATGGTAGATATGTTTGTCAAACGCACCCAAGTGCGCATCAAAAACCTGGCATTTCAGTCTCTAAATGTCCCCTCAAAATAAAAGGTTCCATGGTGACCCTATCTTGCAAGTTACTGGAAATTAGAGTGTCTGTCCCTCTCACCTTTCAGGATAGAACTTCTTGGGCTCAGTATCAGAGTGTAGAACCTGGATGGGGACTGCCACTAGCAATCCCTTTGAGATGTCACGCATTGATCTCTGGGGTCTTCTTATGGTTCCTCCCTAGATGTCCCCTGAGGAGGGTCCAGATGCCCTACATGGAGGAGAACCTCATAGGTTGAGTCCTCTCATGGGAGAAAAGGGCATTTATTAAGTGGCTCCTGAATGTGACTTTTGCTAGATGCTAAGAAGAGAATGAATTCTGTTATTCAGGGATATATACCAGGGAACCTCTGCTTGCTCAGAGACAATGAGAAAACTATCTCTGGAAGAGAAGCTATGCGGCAGGTGGGGTCAGGTGGAACTGTCACTTAACTTGGTGAGTGTCAGTCTGTGGTCACTAGAGTCTCCTCCACTGGGAGAGGTGTGGTTGGCAGGAGATGGCATCCCACTTATCACTGGATTTTAGAGTTGTGACCACTTTTCCTTTCTCTGATGGTCGGTGACTATGTAGTCACGGTCTGTGACTTGATAGCATATGGCTAACAAGTGCCTATCCAATGGCTCCCAGCAATGGCAACTCAGTCTGGTCAAACAAAGCCCAGCACCAGCTCCTAACTCAAATGCTTGGAGCATCATGTATATCAGGAATTGCATGGCTCTGTTGACCAGGGTTGGCATCTGGATAATGTGGCTAGGGGATGCTGGCACTGGGGGATGGGTATGGAGCTTACCACTCACTTGTTGCTCTTCCCAAGATGCTCAGTGACATTCAAAAAGAAGCCTAACTCCTGTCCAATCAGCAGAGCCACTTTCTTTTTTCTGATGCAGTAGCAAGCAGAAACACCAAAATGACACCCAGGACTTGGAGACAAATTTATTTACATCTACAGGCACTGATTGGGATCATTACGAGAATATCAGGTCCCAATCTCTGGTGATCTAGGGCTTTTATATGATGCACAAGCAGGAGGTACAGGGTGAGACAGAATAGCCTGGCGGTTCTTCTGATTAGCTAGCAGGGTGAGGTCACTGGTAACAAGGGTAGATTAATGCTCATCATTTCATGAAGCTTGGTACAATGGTACAATCAGGCATCCTGAATGCTTAGTTGTGCTCTTCTTGTTTCAGGGGTCAAGAAAGTAATTATAAAGCCATGAAGAAGTTACAGAGCTAGGCAGTTTAAAAAGAACAAAGTTTTAAAAAGAACTATTTCTCTTGTACTGTTTTTCCCTTTTACTGACAGTGAGGCAAAGCCACAGAAACTCATCAGAAGGACTGGGAAGAACAAACCTCCCAGAGACTTCATGTACAGTGTGGTGACCAGAGCAGATTGAGCCCTGTGTGGGGACCCATGGGGTTCTGGATGCTAGGTGTCCTGGTCCACTTGCCATGGCTGTAACTGAATACTGCAGACTAGATAGCCTATAAAGAATATGGTTCCAGATGCCGGGAAGCCCAAGAGCATCTGGCAAGGTCCTTCTTGCTGCATTGTGGTGAGACACAGCAAGTGTGCTGGTGCGGGTCTTTGTTCCTCATGAAGCCACTAATACCTTGATGGCAGCACCATTCTCCTGACCTCATCTGATCCTGGTCACCTCCCCAGAGCTCCAGCTCCAAAGACCATTAATAGATGAATTTGGGGCTACATCTCTACACATGAATTCTGGGAGGACACATTCAAATTACAGTGGGGGGACACATTAGATGTGAAAATTCTCCAAATATCCCCTTTCGAGAAGAACTAGAACATGAGTGATTGTGGTTGTAAGAGTGACGGCCATATGTCTAGGGTTTCCATGTTCTCTGTGCTAGGACCTCCCCGCCCCTGTTCAATCCCATACGAGTCTCCCTGTCCCTCACTACCACTTTCAGAGCAGGAATCAGAGGTGAGACACTGGCCTGGGATCACACAGTGAGAAGGAGGCAAAGCCTTAAGTAAAGGCTGGCGCCACCCAGAGCCCACCCTGACCACCCCCCCAGGAGTGCTGCTTGTGAGTCCTGGGTCATGATGTGGCTGATCAGGATGACAAAGGGACATGGCTCCAGGGGGAGTTAGAACCATGCGGACAGAGTGGGGTATTGAATAGTAACCAGACAGCAACGCTCTTCCTAAGCACCTCATCGCTCACCCAAGAACCTCTCACAAACAGCTCAGCCTTCCCCACCTGGGTACACAAAAAACAACCCTTAGTGGTACAGAAAAAAGGTCTTAAAACATTCCCTTTATTTTATTTTTATTTTATCCTGTAAAAAATACTTATTTAGGAGTATGCTTTATTATGTACATAATATATTTGTGCAGTGTACATGGAATGTTTCATAAATAAGTAAACAGACATATATTTGTGATGCTTGCTTGGCAAATTGTTATTCCCGTGGGTGTGAGGCCAGAGTGCCTGGAGAACTGGAGTCACTTGGCCTGCGTGGAAAGTGTTTGCTCTCTTTAATGCAGTGCTTTCAAACCACACTGTGTTGTGTGAAGAAGCTGTTCTCACAACACGGAACACTGTCTTTATTATTTTGCCCAAAGTTTACAAATGTCTTCCCCATTCATCATCTCACATGGGACCTACAGCAGCCTGAGGATCTCTGAACACAGTGGAATCAGTGTCCACACCAGAAGACGTGTTGGGGTGACCCTCAGTCCCCAAACCCTGAGCTGAGCAGGGCACAGTGGCACACTCCTGTAATCCCAACACTCTGGGAGGCTGAGGCAGGAGGATGACAAGTTCAAGGCAAGCTTGGGTAACTTAGGAAGGCCCTGTTCAAAAATAAAAAATAAGTAGAATAAATAAAAAGAATGTAGTTCAGTGTGAATGCTCTAGGTTCCATCTCTAATACCATTAGAACAAACAAACAAACAAACTAAGCACTCAGAGTTGGGAAAGATGACTTAAGAGTTAAGGTCATAAAGTAGAGGCAGCAAAAGGATCAAGAGGATCCTGGAATCTCATAACTCATCAGCCAGCCAACTCCTGAGCCCCGAGCCCAGCAGGTGTCAAATGCACTGGGTGGATCCAAAGCTGAGAGCCCGCAGCGCACAGATTGTGCAAATGCTGTGTGGATGCGGAACTCCATTCTACGATGTGCATGTGGACTTTGGGGAACCCACTGGGGGACCGTGGAGGTCCATCTGCCGCTGCTCCTGGCTGCTTCTTCAACAGATGCAGGAGAGCACAGGTGTGAGTCAGAAGGGCGGATGCTAGAAGGGGTTTGCAGAGGCGGGCAGACAGGAGCGGCGGGGCCCGTGGCGGAGGGATCCCAATGTGGAGAAAGACGAGATAGTGAAGCGAACACTGCCGGCTACTAGGGAAATGCAAACTGAGACCCCAGAGCCTGATGCCACCCGCCCAGCAGAGCAGCGGCAGCTGGGACACCTGCAGGATGAGGAGCGTTTACCACCACTCAGGCCTTGGAGGGTGCAGGTTGCACTTGGCACTCTGGAAGTAGTGATGAAGCTTCTGGTAAAGCCCCCCTCTCCCCCCATGGACCACTGGTTTCCCTCCTGAGTGTCCATCCAAGAAAAAAGATGGTGTATGTCCACACAAAGATAGGTGCAAGACTGTGTGCAGCAATTTTCATCATAATCATGCCAAACTGGAAAGCCCCCAATACTGCCCATGATAGAAAGGGAAGGTAAATTCTGGTACATGCAGAATGTGAAATGCCAGCCGTTGAGCGGATGGGCTTCAGTGACATGCTGTGCCAGCAGAGTTCATAGCACAGTGCTGGGCAGGGGGCCCAGAAACTGAGGCATCTAGGACAGTATCACAAGTATCACAGTTGTCTGCAATTCAAAACCAGGCCATGCTGAGCTACAGTCAGAGCTGTAGGGGTGGTGTGGGGCGGGGGAAAAGTAGGGAGGTGGAGGAGGAGCTTTCTGGAAGAAGCTAGAAATGTCTACGCCTTGATTTGATTGATGGTACATGGGGGAAATGTAAAGTTTGCTGAATTCTACATTCCAGATGTGTGTGGTTTACTGTGTTTACTGGAGAATCCACAGCCTAAGTGGTTTTAGAATTTAACTAACACCCAGCATCAAACTGAAAGAGAGGACGATTCAGGTAATGAGCTGAACTGTTGCATTGACTTTCTGTTGCTGTGACAAAATGCCTGAGGTAATCAGCTTAAAAGGAGAGATTATTTGGGCTCATGGTTGCAGAGGTTTCTGTCCAGGGTCACTCAACTTCTGTCACTCTGGGCCCGTAGCGGCTCATGCATGATGGCAAGGGCATGTGCGGTGGAGGCAAGCGGCTCAACTCATGGCAGCTATAATGCAGAGACACAGGAATGGGGGCCACGGTCCAGGGTCCCCTTCAAGGCCGTGCCCTCAGTGACTTTTTATTTTTTTTATTTTTTAATTTTTTTAATTTTTTGCGGTACTGGGGATCGAACTCAGGACCCTGAGTTTGCTAGGCAAGCACTTATTCCACTGAGCTATATCCCCAGTCCCTTGACCTCAGTGATTTTACTTCATGCCACCAGACCACCTGCTAATGGTTCCACCACTTCTCAGTAGTGCCATGGGCTGGAGACTACACTGTAGCAAGTGTGTTCCAGTCATTCTCTGGGAGGTAGCTTCCATTTGTTCCGAGAAGTCAGAGTTGTATCCTTCGAGCTATTGTTATTCTGGCATCAGTGTCCTGAAGCAGAACTACACACCTTCACAAAAAATGTGTCCAGGGCCCTGTCTGCCCTGCCTGCTGTCTCCCATCACCGAAGGCTATAACATCCCCAACCGCCCGCTGCAGGGGAAGCTCTGCCCGGCATCAGTATTCCACAGCAAGATGTCCTCTCCTTGAAGCATCATTGAACAAGATGTGTTTTGGAGATTGGATACATGTAGATTTATTTAGTTTCTAAAAACAGTGCCCTGTAGTTTAGGGCCACCGAGCTAGTCTTCCTAGCTTTATCATTCAGAAAATGGGGATAGAGACCTTGCACCACTGCCAGGCATCTGCAGAGTTGGGGGAGGCGGGATAGGGGGTCAGGCAGACTCCTTTCCTAGTGTGGATGTTTTATGCAGACGAGAGGAAGCTGTTGGCTTGCAGGATTGTGTAGTTCAGCAGCCAATCTGAGTCCCCAGGGCGGCCCTCAGAGAGGATCACGTGCTCACCAAGTGGAAGGAAATTAAGCAGAGCACGTGCAAAGCCTGAGTCTAAGATTTCCCCTCCTTTCTGCCATTGTTGTGGAGCTGAGGTTGGAAAGAGGTCCTCTTGGTAGAACTTGTCGCTTGTATCTGGGCTTTGCTTCTGCAGTCTTTGCCTCCTTTAAGGGTACCTCACCTGCCTCCTGGATACACCCGGCCTTCCCCTCATCTCTCCCCAGGCTGCTCTTAGAGAGGTGCTTGCATTTATTCCAATCAAAGGCTAAGCTGGACTGGACAGGAGGACAGGAAGGGTTTGCATATCAATGGGAATCGGGCTGGAGCTGCTGTCCTGGAATCTTCAGTAGACCTGAAACTCACGGTCCTGTCTTTGTGCAGTGATACAGCCCCTAGTCCTGCAGCCAGGTCTGCCCCTGTGCTTTGCCTGAGCTGCAGATATGGGCAGGAGGTGGACACCTCAGTCTCGGCTCATAATTTCAGCTCTAGTAAAATCTTCCCATGTTTTTTCTACCTGTCCAAAATTCACTTGTGCTCTGGGCTCTTTAGCCCATAGTAATAATGGGCAGGACTGAGGAAAGGCAAGTGGACGTGGCTGGCTTCATGTTATCAGCTACAAAGAGAAGGAAGAAGTTGGGCATGGGGGCAACTGAGGCCTCTAAGGCCAGGACTCTGGGAGGCTGAGGCTGGAGTATTGCAAATTCAAGCTCAGTTTGGGCAATTTAGTGACTTAGTAAAACCCTGTTTTGAAATAAACAGGAGGTATAGCTCAGTGTGAGGGCCCTGGGTTCAATCCTTAGTGTCACAGAAAGGGTGGGAGTGGGGGAAGAAAACGCTGAAGGTTCCCGCCTGGGATTCAGGGTACGAGCCTCTTACCTGCTCTTGCTCCAGCTCCCTTGCTCCCTATGGCCACGCTGGCTCCTTCTTGTCCACAGCCTTCTCCGCAGTCTCGTCGTCCCTTGTGTTTTGCATCACAAATTCTCTGCGAGGCTTGATGCTGGAGACGTGAGAAGCACAGCGACAGCCATTGGACAGACACTTGTCAGTGGGCAGCCAGTGCCCCCAAACAGGCTCTTGGGCATCTAGGATAAAACCTCCATTCATCAGAACTATGACCAAGGCTGAAGTTGGGTTATTCAAAGAGAAAAGGATGTTCTGAAATCTGAATCCAGTGAGAACAAGACTTTCATTGCAGTGTGTTTCTTAACCTGTTTCAGAAGTGTGAACTGGTTTTCCCGCTTTGCTGAGTCCAGTCAAGGAGCATAAACCTTTCCAGAATTTACAGATCGTGTGTTTGAGCAGGGACCTTGCCTGAGAGGAAATGGGCTCAATTTCTAGATAGAGGGGAGAATGGGACAGGTGTCAGCACTTAACAATGGACTCTCCATAGGAATGGGCGCTGGTCTTTACCAAGTACTATTGTGCACAGCCTCCTCCAGGGCCAGCTTCCGCTTACAATGCACTGTCCTGACAGCAAAGTGGGGGTAAGATGGGCAGGACTGATACCCACAGCTGTAAGGTGGTAAGGTGGCTCTAGTTCATCTCTGGTATCTGTCCTGGAAGATCTTTTTTAAAGAAAATTTTCCTTTTAAATTCCAACAATGAATTTATTCTGCTGTCATCTGACTGCTTTTGTCTGAAAGGAAAGTGCAGAGAGAAAATCTGGCCAACTAGAAGGTTTCAGTTTGATGCTGATACTTACAACAGAAGCTTATACATGGAGACCTTGCTGAACTGTCTTCTTAGTTCTGTAATTTTTTTGTAGATTCTTCAAGGTTTTCTACACAGATCATCATATGTTCTGCAAATAAGGATGGGTTTATTTCTTTCTTCCCAATGTATTGCTTTCATTTTCAACACCCTACTTCCAGAGCTATGCTGAATGGCTCTGGTGAGAGGGGACCTCTTATTTTGTCTCCAGCTTTAGAAGGAAGTTTTCAGTCTTTCACATTAAATGATTAGTCGCTACTGGCTTTTTCTAGATGCTCCTGATTAAGTTGCAAAAATTCCTCTCTATTCTTAGTTTTCTGAGCGGTTGTTACCATGAATAAATGTTGCATTTTGTCACTTATCTTTTATATATTAATTGATATGTGTTATTTCCTTTAGTTTGTCAACGTGGAAATTGCACTGATTGATTTTCAAAGACTGAATCAGCCAAGAATAGTCACTGGGTCCTGGTGTGTGGCATTTTATATTTTGCTGAGTTCTATTTGCTAATAGTCCGTTAATAATTTTCCTGTCTACATGCACCTAGGACACTGGTCTGTAATTTTCTTTTTTGAGTGTCAGGCCAGTACTGGCTTCATGACATTTCCCACAATGTTCCTTCCTGCATTTATTATTTTCTGGAATAGATTTGTAGAACTGGTATAATTCTTTAAGTATATGGTGCAATTATTTAGTGACTCTACCCAGAGATTTCCTTTTCTGGGGGTTTAAAATTATGAGTACCATTTCTTTAGCAATGTAGGAACACTCATATCTACCTCAGTTTCTCATTACTATGATACTAGAGGTATTATGAAGAGAAAAGGTGTGTTTGGGTTCACAGCTCTGCAGATGCCAGGTCCAAGGGCCTCGCCTGATGCTGCCCTTGCTGGCAGAGTCTTAATATAGTACAGAGCATCACACAGTTAGAGACAGGAGTGTGTGTGCGTGCATTCACGTGCATGCGTGTGTAAGCCACCAGGATTCAATCACAGGGTCTCTATCCTAATGACTATCTAATTCCATTCTCCTTCCAAAGGACTCATCTCCAGGCAACACAGTCAGATTAAGATTCCACTCCTCCTAATCCCTCAAAATGGGGCTTAAATTTGACCTGGGAAGCCTGGGGGGACAATTAAACCACACCCCAACCACAGCGGTGCACCTCCTCTGAGCCCTCAATTCACGGTACAGAGTTGCTTGCGGTGCTCCCTTCACCTTCTGATGTCTGCAGGAGGTGAGGCGACTGTCCCAGTCTCACTGGGTCTTTTTTATGTTTTTAGGCAGTTTTTCTAGATGTTTGTCAATTTTCTTAAGCTTTTGAAAGAATCAGATTTCTGTTCTGTTGATTTTCCTCTATTATTTTTTGTGTTTTAAATTTCACCGATTTTTGCTCTGATATTTATTATTGGTTCCCTTCTTTCTTGGGTTTTACTTTGCTCCTCTAATTTTTTGATGTAGGAGCTTAGATTGAGGATCTGAGACATTTCCTCTCTTACATTGTATTTAGTGCTATAAATTTATCTCTCAGAACTCTTCTAATTTCAACCCAACAATTGATCTGTATCTTCATTTCAGTTTAGTTATATGTAACTTATTTCCCTATGTCCTCTTCGACCAATGGAGTATTTAGAATAATTTTAATAATGCAAATATTTGGAGAATTTCCTGTTATCTTCCTGTTACTGATTTGCAGTTTGATTCTTTTGTGGGCAGTGAACACATCCTGTATAATTTCAGTTTATTTGAGGTTTGTCAGAATATGATCTGTCTTGGATAATGGTCCATAGGTCCTTCGAAAAAAATGTGTATTCTTCTGTTCAACTGGATGGAGTTCTCTATAAATGTCAACCCAGGTGGCTCATGGTTTTGGTGGGCTTTTGTTAACCTTACTTTTGGGGGGGCCTAGTCAGTCTGTTAACTATTGAGAGAGGTGTTGAAATCTACAACTACAATTATAGAATTGTCTGTTTTTCTTCTTAGTTCTATTAGCTTTTGTCTGACATATTTCAGTTGAGGTTTATGAGATGCATATACACATTTAGCATTGTTATGCCTCCTAGGTGGACTGACCCTTTCATCATGTGATATTTCTGTCATGGGAGATTTTCTTTGCTCTGAAATTATCTGATTTCCATAGACATTGCTTGTTTGTTTTCATTAGTGTTTTTCTCTTTTAATTTGAAGCTGTATCAACACATTTGAAATAAGATTACTATGGCTAGCATATAGTCGGGTCATTTGGTCCTCTCCGTCAATCTCTGTCTCACACATGGTATGTTTGAGTCATTTATAGTAAATATAATTTTCAAAACATTAGCACTGACATTTAAATTTATTTTGTTTCCTGTTAGTTTTCTCATTCTTTTCCTTTTCTATGGGTTACATTTTTAGAATTCTATTTTGATTTATTTATAGTATTTTTAAGTGTATCTCTTTCAGAATTTTTTTATTTGTTGCTCTACAATTGTATTAATAAGCGCATAATGGGTGCCAGCCTGTCTGCGCTTTCATTTTACCAGTTCAAATGAACAGAAAGCTTCCATCATTTTTCGTTTCTTCCTTTCATTATTCATAAAGTAATTATCTGAAATATTTTCCTGCATTGTGGACACCTTAAAGAGCATCATAACTTTTGTTTAATCAGCCAATATAATTTAGAAAGCTCGTAGAAGGACAATATTACCTTTACCCATTTTCTGATCTTTCTGCTATTCTTTCTTTTCTGATGGTTCAAGATAATTTTCAGGTATCATTTCCCTCCCATCTAGTGAACTTCTTTTAGCATTTTTTTGAGATCTAGGTATAAATTTTTCTAGTTTTCCTTCATTGAGACCCTCTTTATTTCTATTCATTTCTCAAGGATAGTTTTGCTGGATATAGGTGACAATTATCTTCTTTCAATACTTGGGAAATCTATCAGTTTCAAACTTCCTATTTGGTGATGATTTATATTCTCCCTCTGCCTCTCTGTTTTTCTGAGACAGGATCTTGCCCTGTGGCCTAGCCTGGCCTCATACTCACGGGGATCCGTGTGCCTCAGCCTCCCGAGTGCTGGGGTTACAGGTGTGCATCACCACGCCCAGCCCTGCTTGGTGGCTCCATATAGCTTCTTTTTTTGCTGAGACTTCTAATTTCTTCATTTTTCTCAAGGGTGCTCCCAATGGCTTGGTGAAGCATTTTGGTGATGGCTGCTTTAACTCTGATAACTGTTACATCAGTGCTGCCCATTGTCTCTTCTTGTTTGGTTTGAGGCTTTCCTAGCTCTTGGTGTGATCAGTGATTTTCCATTGAAAACTGGACTTTTGGCATATTATGTCACGGAACTCCACTTGCCTTTCACTGTCCTCAGGTGACACTGCTCTAAATGGAGGGGGTCACTGCCTTGTTAGTCCCAGGTGGGGATGGAAGTTCTCTATTTGGCTCTCCGTCACCTGGCACGGAGGTGTCCTTGTCACGGCTGAGGGAGCTGGACTTCTAGGCTCCCTGATATACCTCACCAGTATTGGCCTTGATGGGACCAGAGAGGCCCCATGCTACTGCTACCCAGTGAGTTCTGCTGACCCTGGGCCAGATGGGAAGGTGGTGATCTTGCTGGTAATGGGGGTGGCAAAAGTTCTGAATCCACTGGGGTGTGGTTGATGCCACCAACCCTTCT
This sequence comes from Dinomys branickii, assembly GCA_004027595.1. Classification (NCBI taxonomy): domain Eukaryota; kingdom Metazoa; phylum Chordata; class Mammalia; order Rodentia; family Dinomyidae; genus Dinomys; species Dinomys branickii. Next base: position 34,743 of record PVLD010002995.1, read on the forward strand.
CCTAGGAAGACTGAGTTATACCTCTTACCTCTGGGTGGTGGTGCCAGGCAGACCCACATGACTGCACCACTTCTCTCTCCGTTTGGCCTTACCTGAAACCATCCTAGCGCAGCAAGGAAGCAAGGAACAGGGAGGTGCTGGGGTGTCTTTCTCAGTCTTTGCTGGCAGGGGTGGGGGTTCAGTTTTTTTTCATGATGTTTGGTTGGAGTAGAGCAGCTATGATTCAAAACTGTCCTGTCCTGCCTGTGACAAGCTTTCCTTGGGGATGCCTTTGACCATGCCTATTGGTGGGCCAAGTTAGAGGCTACTCCAGTGCCAGTGTGGGGCCATGTAAGTAGAAAACCCCTGGAGAACCCACTGCCATGTCTTTCCTCAACTCCCAGGGTCCTTAGCCAGTCTGTCTTTTTTCTCTCTCTCTGGAGGTCTTCTTATTTCATATAAACATCAGAAGATTTTTGCTGCACTCAGTGGAATGAATAGGGGGAAAAGTATGTCCACTCTTCTGTTCTGGACACCAAAATCTCTTCTATACCTTTCCTGGCTCTTTGTCTGGGAAGCACAAGTTTTTCTTGGGGAATTCTTGATCCCCTTGATACAGATTCCTTGCCGCACTCCAGTCCTTCCCCAGGGCTACTTATCTTTATGGATTGAACAGTATTTTCATAAGCATTTCCCTCTCTGTATTTATTCACACACATTCGTACATATAGAAATATGATTTTGCTTTCTACTGCCAAATGTATAAATATTGTTCTGCTACTTTCTGTATCTATTTAATGTGGCTCAAGAATCTTCATATCCCTGCTCAGGAACTATCATAATTTGTTTTATCTGCTGCTAAAAAATGAATTGTGTTTTACACTATAAAAGAACGCAATTTACTTAACTAGCATATTCCTGGAGAAATTTAGGGTATGTACAAGATTTTGCTCTTAGAAACAATGTGCTATTAATATTGTTATTCTTGCCTGTTTGATCATGTGAGGTTACTCTTTATAGTAGATACCCAGAAAAGAACTTAATTAGGTCAGTGAGTACCCATATTTTAATTTTTACTAACACTTTCACTCATTGCTCTCTAAGCCCAGTGCACACCTCTGGGTGCAGTTAATAGGATTTCTGTTCTACATACACCAGGGATTTATAGTATGAATATCTTAAGTCATCAAGAGCCCATGTGTGAAGTTTTCTCATTTTTGTCTCAGTTGTATATGATTGACGACTAGTGGGCTTGAACATCTTTTAAAATAATTGTGACCCTTTGTGTTTCTTCTGTAATTTTCTTATTTGAATATCTCCCTCATTTTCCTATAGGGTGTTTTTGTTTGGGCCTTTTCTTAGTAATTTGTAAGAGTTCTTTATGTATGCTTGTTACTATTCATCTGTTTTTGTACAGTACAAATATTTTTTCCAGCTGTTACTTTAACTTTGTGGCATGCTTTTTATATAGAAAATGTGCACTTTTAATGAAATAGTTTATATGACTGAACTTCTTCTGAGTGAGTTTCTGTATACTTTATCTCCTCCCATTGTTGACCTTTTAATTATTCTGCTATATCTGTCACAACTCAAGGACTAACATCGACAAATTACTAGCAACCAAACTCTGCAACTTTTACCTGACTTTTATTTCTTGGCTCCAGAATTTCATCCAGGATCCTACATTACATTCAGACGTCACATTTCCTCAGCTCCTTGGTCTGTGACAGTTTTTTGGGCTTGCATTGTGTTTGATGACCTTGACAGCTTAGGAGAGGATGGATGAAGAATTTTGCAGTCTGCCTCTCAATTTCTGTTTGATGTCATTTCCTTTTGTTAGATTGGTAGGTTTTGGAGGAAGAATGCAAAGGTGGACGTGCCGCCTACACAGCTCCTCACTGATGTCCGCCTTGGTCATCTGGCTAAGAGAGGATTTTCCTGGCTCCTGCACTGTAAAAGGATTCAAGGAGATCTCACTAAATGGAGATACATCCAGTGTTCAGGGATCAGAAGGCTAACTGTTAAGCTGGCAACACTCCCTGAACTGACCTATGCATTCAGCACATATGTTAGGTGAGGCCAACATGCTTACAACTCCTGATGCCATATCTGCTTCCTGAGAGGTTATTTTGCCAGGTCTACCACCTGGCACCATCTCCTTTAATGTCCTGTTTCCAACTAGCCAACAGCGAGGGTTTAGGAAAGAGTAGGAGATGACTAATCCAAGGACAGTGACTGCAAAATGTCAGGGATAGAAAGAGGTTCTGGACCTGTCACTGTGCTGCTGAGAGGCACAGCTTGTCCATGGCTGCCTCCCCAGTTTAAGCATCTCCAGTAGCTAAAATGCTGCACTGGATGCTGTCAAAATCTCGGGGAGGCTGCCCCTGCCCTCACTTGTACCTGCTGATGATAATTACCATGCTCCATCAGCCAGGAATTGGCCTTCTGAGAAGGGTGGTCCTTGAGCAGGCTGCTGTGCCACTGAGGCAGACCCTGGAGGTGCTGCACCTTCCCTGCAACTGTGGCATCCAGTCCTCTCAAACTGGGGTCACAGTCCACCTGGGACTCCGCTGGCAAGCCAGTAGCACCCCCACCATGAGCCCAGCATCTGGTCACATGTAGCTTTCAGGGCAGGTGGCATCTGCATCTTCGCCTCCCTTGAAGCCTCTGGCACATGAGGACTGCACCATAGCACACACTGCTGAGCAGAAGCTAGAAGAAAAGGGGGACTCTGGAGCTCGCCAGAGGTTGGTTTGACTTCCACCCAGTTTCTCTCATATCTCACCTCTCTGTCAAGCTCAATCCTTCAATTCTCCAGCACTCAACATCCTTGAAAAAATAACCTTTAAGACACAGAGAGACAAGGACTGTTCTGTGCACACTCTGGGGTCCCACCTGCTGGGTGGGAACTCTCTTGGTCCCTTGCTGGGGACTCACGAAGAAGCCCAAGGTGGCTGCAGAATCCCACAGAAATGGGCATTTTCAAAATGCTTCAGAAATGTGACTTTTTTATTAAAATATTTGAGTCTGGATCAAATTCAACCCCATAATGTAGTGATTTGCTTAATGACTGCAGAATATTGTCTTATCTGAGGAGAAGCAGGACATTTTAAGACCACAGAGCCCAGAATTAACAGCTTGGAATTTTCACCATGCTGGCTGTTAATTGACTTAAGCCATTAAAGGGAGAGAATTTTTGGCAAATCCTGAGGTCCTCACACAAGCAAAGCCATGGATGTGCTCAAATCATTTTGAAATAAGCGTCTGGTGCGCCAACTATTTTAGAGAAATAGGCTATTTAATCAGGAGGCTTGCAAAAGCGTCTGAGGCTCCCAAATAAGGTATCTGAGAACAGTTCCGCCCCACGGCCACACCAAACCTCGGAAGGCGAAGCGTGGCTCCAACAGCAGCTGAGAGCTCTGCTGTGTTAGGATTTCCTTGGGAAGTATCCTAGGACCTTGACACACAACTCAAAACCAGATGTGGCTCTGCTGTTGTCTTGGCACTGTGGGTCCCCTGCCATGGCCCCATAAGCGCACCAGGGTGACTAGGAGGGTCACACGGTTGAGGCCAAGTGTCTGCTGGGGTCCTCTTTCCTACAACATGTATGTGCTTGAAGTGAGGAGCCTAGGTCTGCTGAGGACACAGGGACAACCACTGCCTCTCTTCTGGGGTGAGAGGAAGAGGCCACGGTGGAGAAGGAACACGGGGTGGCAGGGGCAGTTGCTCTGTTAGCTTTCCTGAGTCACCTCAAATATTCTTGCTGCACGGCACAGCGATGCTGACCCACAGAGGTTGGACACCTGCGTGACTGGGGTCATTTAAGAATAGCTCAGGATTTTCATGGCATTTTTTGCCCTAGAGATACTTCATGTGCAGCTGCCTGTGTATGGTTATACCCTCAGCACAGTGGGAGCAAATTCCCTGCCCGGGCAGGTTGGGTCTTCTTGTCAGTGCTTGACACTCAGCTGGGAGGAAGGTGCTGCGTGGTTCTTCTTCTGGGCCCAGGGACAGGTACGTGGCTGCTGCTCTGATGGATAACAGCCACTTCCAGCTGCTGGCCGGTGGCTCATAGGTGGGCTGCATGGACAGCAGGTGCCCATGCAGTGCCCATAGCCAGTACTGGGGTGGGGCTCCTTGAGGTGCATGAAGCAGGTTCTCCAACTACACATGATCAGAGAAGCTTGGACCAAGTTCAGCAAAAGGGGTTCATGGTCGAGAGTCCAGAAGCTGGACAAGCAGACAGGAAGCAGCATGGGACCAGCAAGGAGATGAGAGCCAAGGGCTTCAGAGTAAAGAAAGCTCAGGAAGCCCCCTGTTATTCTCCCTTCGCACTCCAGCCCAGGGCAACACTGGCTCTGTCGGCCCAGCTGGGTACGCGTGGCGCAGTGATGCTGCCCAGAGAGGGCGAACACCTGCCTGGCTGGGGGCAGCTGCTGCCTGTTTGCCTCTAAGCCTGGCCGCCTCACCCAGGGTCACCTGCAGAAGTGACACCCCAAGGCAGTGAGGGTGCATTGGGTGGGAAGAGCTGGAGTTCCTGGGTACAACTGAGGTCTTTCCCTCTCTGGAGTTTGTCCCTAGGTCCTGCTGGCTCAGAGATTCTTTGCTAAGTGCTGGCAGTGTCCACTGGATCAAGCCTTAGAGGTGCTAGGTCCCCAGCTCCTCCTGGAGACCAGGCTTTCTGGGAGGGAGAGGATGACCTGGAGTCTTATATCTTTCCAAAGGAAACAGCCTCATGGAGATGTGAGTCTCCCAGGCTTGGCCAAGGAAGGTAACCACAGGACCTAGCATGACCCAAGGCTCCTCCTAGCTGGTGGGGAATAGGTGGCTTCTGCCCCTCACATCCTCAGACAGCGCACACTGATTAGAGCTCACAACTGCACACTGAAGTCATTTCCTGCCCAGCGTGGCTCTCTTATCTCTTCAAGACACGGAGACTCACTCTCTGGGCAATGGCTGCATCTCAAAACGTCTCCGCTTCCTTTTTGGTAATAATGAGGATGATGATGACGACGGCACAGCTCTGCCTAGAACACACGCCAGATCGACCCAGGCCTTTTCTCTCTCTTACTGCAGAGGGTGATGGGGGAAGTAGGGCCTTCTGAGTCCCAGGCACATCTGGGGGCCGGTGGCAGCTCTGAGCTGTGCCGAGCAGCATGTGCTGTCTACAGGGCTAACTGCCTGGGGATTCGAGGAAATCTTAGGTGAAAGCAGCGGCCCCCTGGGAGGCGGTACAACCAGGTTCTGGAGCCCCCACCCCCGTGCCCTGCTGCTGGCTCCCCAGAGTGTTTCCTCATCTATAAAATGGGACCGCTGACTCGAGCTACCTCTCAGGGTCCTGGTGGGAAATCAGTGGATTAATGAGTGGGACAAACCCTAGTACAAAGAATTATTATTCAGTGGGTGTCATCTACCCTGTGTGTGATAGCTGAAATTTCAGAACTGTTGGAGATGGTAGGAAACGTGCACATTTTAATTCCAGGTTATGGGTGGGGGGAGGTTGGGATATCAACAGACAATGGCAGGAAAAAAGAGAGAAAAATGACACAATCTTGCCTGGGTAAGTGTGTGGTTGAGGCTGGTTCTAGCGCAAAAGGGCAAATTTGGTAAGGTGGGAACCCAGGACTTCCCTTTCTCTGCGGGCTCCTCTGCCCTGCGGCTGGCAATGCTGCCTTTTCTGAACCTGGCTTCTGTGGCTGTCACCTGGCAACCTTTCAAAACAAATTGGAGGCCTGGGTCCAATCCCTTGAGGTCTGATACAGTCGATCTGAGTGTGTCCTGGGCTTTGGGATTTTTAACCTTTTCTGGGTGGTGGGAGGTGATAGGTGGGAAGATGAAGCCAGGCCCTCTCCTGGTGGCAGTGGCTCTTGCAAGCAGAGGGTTGGCAGATGCTTTTGAAAATTCCACTTCTGCAGGTAGGGGATTGCCTGGTTCCTGCCCCAACCTCAGGACACTCCCCCAGTTGGCAGAGGCCCCTGGGTGGGGCCAGCTGGCTCATTTGTGCTCCAGCTTCCACCTGCTCAAGCCCAAGGTTGGTCATGGGCAGTTGTTCCCCTTCCTGACACCCGTGAAACCTTGGTGGGCTGGCCGGCTCTCGGAACAGCTGCCACAGGGCCAGGGTGCTCACACAGGGCTTCCCTCTGAGTTTGCTCAACTGGGTGGACTCTCTCTGCTTGCCTCACAGAAAGAGTGGGTTCCTGAAAAAAGGCACAGGTAGGGGTGTGTGTGTGTGTCCTATTTACAGCCTTACAATTCAGGAATGTTCCTAAGGACTCTGGGGGCATTCCCTCAATACTTGAAGAAAATCACAAGCACTTAAGGAACAAAATAATATTTTTATTAAAAATTGTACCCATAGCACCTCTCTACCTTCCTACAAGTTGTTGGATTGTGTTTTTTCCCCTTTCTTTTAAAATGAGATCTGGTTTTCTGCACAATTTCAGACAATGTTAAAGGGGAAATGCAGGCCTACCCTGAGCTCTCTCTACAGGGGAAGGTGGCCCTGGGTGCGGACGAGCACCTTGGTGCATTTCCATGCTGTTCTTGCCTCTGTCTGGGCTCTCGTAGGTTCTGAGGGCCGAAGGTGCCCACGCCAGGTGTGCAGACAGCTGTTCATCGGAGACAGCTGCACTGTGTGCCCAAAATGTGTAACAAGAAAAACCATGTTCCACACCATGATGCACCTCCAGCACATGCTTGTGGCCAGGTGAGCTCGAGCACAGGCGCAGCCTCCAAGGATGTTTACGATGACGATTGCGTTCCGTGCAGGTAGCAAGCACACTCTGCGTGGTGGCTGGGGCCTGGCGTGTTTTCTCCCAGGCTGGTGAAGGAGAGGCTGCCACTCGCCATCTCTCCTTCTTCCTCTGGGGTGGGGAAGACAGGGAGGGGCAGGTGGGCAGATGGGGCAGCCTGGACCACTGGATGCAGAGGGGCCCTCTCTGGACACCTCTGCACACCTCCCATCCCGCGGCTCTGCCGTGTGCACTGGGAAGGGCAGATCACTGCGCAGCACAAGCCTAAGCCCTGATGCAGCTGCCATGGGGAGATGACTGCTGGTCCTGAAGCTCCTGCGGTGCGGGCTTTCAGCTCCAAGGGGAGAGCAGGAGCCCCCTCTGCTCACCGCGATTATAGAGCTGTTGCTTGTCCTGTGATCAGAAGGGAGGCTTCAATCCAGTGTCCACATTCCTATTCTCCCTAGAGACGGGAGGTGAGGACTGAACATGCCTCAGGGTCCATGCTGCTCTGAGGGCAGAAATCTAACTGGAGGCCCTGGCCCTGCTCCTGGGATGCAGGTGGGTCATTCGCGGCGGATTTCCTCAGTGATGGGCTGGACCGCAGTCAGTGATAACAGTTCGTCAGCGGCGACGGAGCCAGGGCAGCCTCGAAAGACTACTGCATATGAAAAAAAGCTTACCGAGAGCATAATGCATATGAGTCTTAAAAAAAAGTGCCACATCGTTGTCATGAGAAACCAAAAGCAAAATCACACATCAGACCAAGGCATCCTCAGCGCTGTCCTCATTCATTAAAGCAATTTCCTTATGGCTTAAGAGCAAAGTGCATGGCAGTGGCCCAGCCCTCTGTGGAGCGTTCTCTTCCTGGAAGTTCACGTGGCTGCGCTGTGGTCTCCTGTCCACTCCCTCTCTGTAGGGTGACAGGGAGGAGGCAGCTCTGCCCACTAAGGCTGTCCCCACACACCCGGATTGTGGATGGAAATTCTCACACAAGTGGCTTTGGGCAGAGCATGTAGGATTTTTGGTTTAGAACATTTCCCCTTCCATTCAGAAAGAGAAGGGGGAGAGGAAGGAAGAAAGGGAGAGAGGGCTCCTTTCACACCTATTTTGGGGAAGCAGAAATGGGTTTTCACCCCACACCCACCTTTCCTTGGTCTCCTGGGGCCACGCCCGGGAACTCTGAAAGCAGGGAACCAGACACTACCCACCCCGTGGCCTACATGCGGCCGTGGAACTGGCTTCCTGGTGGCGCCGGCCAGGCGATGGCCCAGCAAGTCCCTACCTTCGGGCACTGAGGCTTCTGGGAGGATGATGTCGGCCTCACCCCGCTGTGCTCTGGATACCAACAAAGGGTCTCCAGTGCTGTGTGCCACCCGAAAGGAGGGAATGTGGGGTGCACGTGAGTACCAGGCCACCTGTGCTGCCTGGGGCCAGTGGCCCTCTGGTCACATCCAGCCATATCTGGGCCCTGGCTGAGGAGCTGACCTCAGCCATTTGCCACAAAAGTAATTGGAAGGGCCAGAGGCACAGCTGTGGTCTGAACTCTTAAGTGTTCCAAAGTAGTTCATACTATTTTCGTTTAGTTAAAAAAATTAAAACAGTGACAATTAAAGAAAAACTGTTCCCAGAAAACCTGTTAAGGCTACAAGCTGGCCTCGGATGGGGGTTAGGGCAGCAGCGCTGGCAGTCAGAAGCAGGGGCAGCCAGCAAGAGCACGGGGACAAATGGAAGGACTGTCCCCCAGGTGCACACGGTCACTAAGGGCCCGGGTCTCAGAGCCATTTTGCTTTATTTGGAGACACGGTTTCTTCTTATCTTTCCCACGTACAAAGCTGAACAATTAATAAAAAGGCACCTGGAGACAGCAAAGATGCATTCATTTCATGTGACATAGTTTAAAAAAAGATAAAAAGATTTAAAAAATACTCTGGTTAACAATGCACACTTCCTACAGAACAAGCAACTCTGCAAACGCCGGCTCACTCTCTGTCAGCGGGGTGGGCCGTGTGCTATGTCACGGGAAGTTTACTGGGAGTGAGGTGGGGGTCCTGATCTTGCTCTGTCAACTTGAAAGAAAGAAGGGAAGAAAGGAAAGCCCTGAATATTTCACCACCAGAAGGACAGAGGCTCGGCTGAGCCTGGGCAGGGTGGAGGACCCCGCTTTCTTACCGCTCACCCCAACCCCCACCCCGGAAACCTTAAAGCTGATTCTTTGCCTAGAAACTGTGGAGTGAGAATATTTTGTAACCTGGCCGGGTTGGGTCACAAAGCTCTAACTGAGGCCAGGTCAAAGCGCCGGCTCAACACACCCCAGTGCGAAGCGAGCCAGCAAGCCAGGATCCCGAGTTGTTCAAAGACAGAGCTGGTTCTTTGAAGGAAGAGGAGGTAGAGGTGGCGCAAGCCGGGGCTCCATGCCGAGGACCCCACCTCCTGTCCCTTGTCACCTCCGGCGGCTTGGTGGATGAGAAGCCACTGCACCAGGGGGCAAACCTTCTCTTACAAAGAAAAGAAAACAAAGAGCCCTGCTTTCCGCAGTGGTGTTACAAAAAGCCGTTAAAAAAACCTTCCTAATTGAAATCTAGTGTTCACGAGTAGGTAAAATCGCGCTTATCAGAATTTTTTCTTTTTAAACAAAAACCTCAGCTCAGTTCCTGGAGTTGGTTGTCTTAACAAAAATAGACTCCGGAAGGTCCGAATCCGCCTTGCCCCTGTGTCGGCGCGGTGTCACACGAAGGAAGAGAAGCCGGTGAGAGGGGTGCGGGTCCCGGGGCCAGCTGGGGTGTAGATGCCACCTGCACTCTGTGTGGTGATGACCGGGTGTGGGTGCTGACCTGCCTCGGCCCCCGCCACCGCCTCGTACCTGTGCAGCGCCGCGGCGGGGGGCCTTCGCTTCCAGGAGTTGTAGTAGGTGGGGTCGCTCATGTAGTGGTTGACAAAGGAGTGTTTGGGCAGCGCGTCCTCGTAGTCTGAGTCAGAGGCCTGCAGGAGAGCGACAGCGTGAGTCCCAGGGGGTGGGGACAGCCGTGGGTTGAGCAGGAAGCAGGACAGACCTCCAAGTTTGGACCAGCAAGTCATCCAAGATCGTCACCTGCTTCCTGCCTTCTGTTCCCTGCTGTGGAAGCCCCAGGAGAGGTCTACACAGCCCACTGGGTACTCTGCCCTTTGGGAGCAGAACCCAGAGACACAGTAGGAGCAGGAACGGCTTGGGGCTGCAGGCCTTCGGGAACCCCAGACACTGTTACAGACCGATGAGAAAGGGTTCTTTAGCTTCACAGGGGTAGGGAGGCCTCTCCTGAGGAGCAGCACCACATCCAGGGACCCTGGCGGGGAGGGTGCTGAGAAAGGAAGCGGGGGAAATTGCCCACGTCTCCACCCATCTTCCCCAGCACAGGAGACCCCACCGCTCTTCAGTTGCTGGCCAGCAAGCTGCACTGGGCATCCCAGAGGCCTCTGCGGATCCATCCTGTTAGGGTCTCTGCCCTTTTATAAATAAATCAGCAGCTTCCACCAAAAATATTTAATCCATATTTTTTATGCTCATTTCTTAGAGCAAAATTATTATACAGTCCTTGGGTTAAGCTGTTAGAGGAAGCATTACAACAGAAGGTGGAGGGAGGGCCTCCTGAGCCCACGGGGCTCCCAGTTTGCCACTCCAGGGCCTGGGCCTCTCACTGGAGGTGCTATGGGCTTCCCGAGCCCCTCAGTCACCTGGCAGGGATGGAGCCCAGCATTGCCTGCAGTGGGCATGGAGGCACCGTAGACATCCATGCCCCAGTGCTCTTGACTGCGGTGGCTGGCTGGCCTTTTAAGTTCAAGAAGGGAGCAGGAAAGTGTGACCTGGCCGGGCTTCTCCTTCCAGGCACCTGCCAGGACGATGGGGACCTTGTCTTAGGGGCACGTGGTGTCCTGCCCCATTCCTTATGCCCCTGTCATAGAGCCCCAGGGGCGTGTCTCTTCCCTGTGCGCCAGGGCCCGTCTCTTGAGGGCTTGGTCCCACCTGCCTTTCTCTTTGCGGCAGACTTGGTGGGGGTGGACAGCCCACCTGGGTCTCAGAATCACAGTGGCTCAGAGGGCAGGTCCTGGTGTCGCCCAGAGGCTAGGACTATATCTGCGTGAGAAGCTCCCAGAGAGCTGGTGTGGTGGTGCATGCCTGTAATCCCAGTACTTTGGGACATTGAGGCAGGAGGATTTTAAGTTTGGGCCCAGCCTGGTCAATTTAGTGACTTAATGAAATCCTTTCTCAAAATAAAAAAAAGAGTTGGGGATGTGGCTCGGTGTCAAGGTCCTGGGTTCAATTTCTAGTACTTACCCCTCCACACACACACACAAGTTCTCAGTGGCCAGGAGCTGTTGGCCCACTGAAGGTGTCATGTGGGTGTGCGGATGGGTGAGGAGGCTGTGACCCCAGCCAGGACACCGCTTCCAGGTGGTAAACACTCTTAAGAGGAAAAGCTCCCACCATGGTGTGGGACTTGCTTCCTCTCAGTGGGGCTGGGGCTGAGGTCTGGAAGCTGCTGCCTTCCTGTTTCATACAGAGGACAGAAAGGGTCCTGGATGTTGGCAGCACTGTTTCTGGTGGCTGCTAATCTGACAGTCTCCTGGCCTGAGAGGGCTGGGAGCCTGGCGTGAATCACCGTCCTCCATCCTGCGGGATGTGTTGCCTGAATGAGCCTCCTGCCCTAGGTGCTGTAGGAACCCACCCAGGAGCCCCTGGGATACACAGGAAGAGCCACAGCCTCCTGGGAGTTTCAGATATAGACTAAAAATTGCACTCCAAGTGGAAGAGTCACTGGAAAGTGATGGTAAGTCACAATGGTGGGGCTTTTGGGGACACTGATATGGCCTGTTTGAGGTGCGGCAGCTGAGCACTACTGTTCTTTTTGTGATTTTACTGTCAGAGATCCATAAATATGGGGCTAAAACTACTCCCTGGGGGCAGAGGCGCAGTCTCTCTGTGACCTAACCATGGTGACACACATTTCAGAGGCTCTGTCCTAGTGAACTCTCAGTATGTTCCCAATTAACCCAGGAGCTCTGCGGCCATGTGATGGCGGTATGATGTGGGGCTTCATTCCTGTCCATGGAGGACAAAAGGAGGCTTGAGTCACTGCTGAGCCCAGAACTCTGTGTGGAGTCCAGGTGTCTCCCTGAATCAGCAGAAACCAACAAAATTCTCTGACCCCAACCCATGATGCTCTGTTTTTTTTTTTTTTTTGCAGTACTGGCTTTTTTTTTTTTGCGGTACTGGGGATCGAACTCAGGACCCTGCGCTTGCTAGGCAGGTGCTTTTTCCACTGAGCTATATCCCCAGCCCCACCCATGATGCTCTGAAAATCAAAAGCTTCTCTGCCCAATTCGTTGGTGGCAAAGCGGGACCCAAGTGGAGCCAGTGGTTCCCCCTTAGCTGAACTGTGAGCTGACTTGACTCAAATATTCTTGTGTTTTGCTGCAGATATACTCAAGTGTTCATCATGACCGACCCACTGCAGACACCACACGGCATGGAGAGAGTCCCAGCCTGAGCTTCACTGAAATATGCTTGGCCTCAAGGCTTCCACTGAGAGATCGGGGACCACACCTGTGGCTGTTGTTTAGGATGTGTCTTCACCTGTTTCCCAGAGGCCCTAAGGTGGCTTAGGGGGCAAAGCTCTGTGTAAACTATGAGGAGGGAAGGGAACAGAGACCACCAAGAGAAGCTGGAGGACTCTGTGTTGTCAGCCCTGACCTAAGTCTACTGTGTCCTGACAGGGGAAGACGCTGACCTCGGAAGGCAGTGCTGAAAAATGTGGAGAATGGGAGGGAAACTCTGTTCCAGGCTTCACAAACCTTGTTACCCCTCTGGGTGTGCCCTTGGGTGGTTGGGGTTCCCCGTTCCACTTCCCTGCATCAAGGGAGAGAAGGAAGGAGCAGTGAGTGGATTCAGTCTTCTCACTTTGGGTCTGAAAGAATCAAGATCTACAAATTCGAGTGGCTTTCTTGGGTCACACTGGGACCATAGTCATGCAGATATCTCAGCCAAAGTCAGTAGGGATAGAGCCTGCCTAGGAACAGAGAGAGGACACCTGCCTGTTCAATAAAAGGCTGGGAGGCACTGTTTACGGCAGTGGGTCTTGGATCAAGGCTCTCTGGGTGGTAGAGGAGCCCTCAAATTCAGTGAGACCTTATGCTTCCAATTCCACTTCAGTGACCCACCTCCCTGACATACCTGGCATCCACCTGACACCTTCGGGGCTCCCTCTGCCCTCCTAAGACCCTTGCCCACCCCTCCTCTTGCATAGGTAGGGGAAGCAGGTTCCTAGCAGGTAGACCCAGGGTGGGCTACTGCTGTGTTCTCCCAGGAGTCTGCATTTCTAAGACCGCATCCAGAACCAGAGAGAATGGAAGAGTTCTACATCCGGGCCCCTGCACACATATCTGTGTGATTAATAAAATGTCACTTTATTCAAGACTCCTTAGGTACATCACTATGTATTTCACCAACCAAATGTCTAAACATGCTACAGTATCCAGAGAAGGGGCTGTGACAAATGTGGATGCTAGGGAGAGTCCTGGCAGCAGACACAAGTAGAAGGTGCCTGCCTGGCACACAGCAATGTCCCAGTGCTGGTGTCTGGGCTCTGCCCTCTTAGAAGGAAGCCACCCCTCTGCCCTATGGACTGAATGGTTCACCTCTCAGAGAGTAGTGATTGGTTCATGGGTAAGCATGTGACTTGTGCTGACCCAATCAGAGCCTCACCCAGGAGTCACCTTGTGCATCTAAGAAGGCAGGATTCTCAGTGTAAAGACACAGCCAGAAAGTGGGTTGCCAAGTGGCTCCAAAAGCCAAGCAGACAGCAAAACCGTCGTGTAGAAAGGAGTTCAGATAGGAGACTAAGGGAGGCTTCTGTTTGTTTCACGTTTTTCAGTTGGGCAGGAAGAGTGAGACCGTATCTAGGGCCAGGTGACAGGTGTCACCAGAGCTGGAGGTAAAAGTCAGGCCTCTGGCTCCTGCTCAGACCTTGCTTTGGTTTCTGGTCGATGATGTCATTAAAATGTCATCCCTCTGCCCCCAGCTGTTTATTGTTTATATAACATTATTTTTTAATGGAGATGTATTTTAGCAAGTGAAAATTATTGACAGAAAGGAAATGCCACAGCTCTTTCTTGTCAAGTTTTCTGCATGATGTGAAGTTGTGGTGTGCACTGATTTCCCAGGAAACCACGGAAGGAGGGAATGTGATTAGATGCGGCATCGGATTGTGAGCTCCCAAAGGTGCCCCACTCTCAGGCCACTAGTTACGAGACATCATCTGAACATGTCGGTCTACACTGGCAGATGAAAGACTTGAGCGCTGTTAGGGAGTTAATTAAGTAGGGGGTGGGGGTAGTGGTTTAAGTTAGTTAGAGTTGGAGGGATTCTGAAAAGCACTTCTTTGGATTTCAAAAGCAAATTTTAATATACAATTTGAATAGTAGTCCTGATAAAACTCATAGCAGCCATGAGAGGGAACAGTGACAATCTCTTATTTCTAATTGTGGTCATAGCGTGAGCCATGGCCTTTGCCGTGGGACACTGTGGCATAAGGTCTGACCAGCCTGGCTCCTGTGTGGTGGGCTGGTATGCAGAATTTTCCCCTTGGCAGCATTTCTAAAAATTATTTAAAAAACAATCCCTGCAGAGAAAAGCATGGCACCACTACTTTCTCGGTGAGAACATGAGCCTTTCAGAAGCGCTCCTCTGGCAGAGACCCTGAAGGTTGACGACTCCTTTTCCTCTGAGCTCTGGAGAAGAGAGTGAACAGGGAACCTCCCTGCTCCTGTGGTGTCTGAACCTGCATGCGCACTACGTTAAGCCGCTAACTTGAGCCCAGGGCAAAGTACATCCAGCACTCTATCCCCAGCTTCCGGCTTCTTGTGTTTTTATTTTTATTTTTCTCTTGGGTACTAGGGATTGAACCCAAGGGCTCTGCATGGAGCTACATCCAGAGCTTTTTTTTGAGACAAGGTCAGCAAGTTACCAAGTTGCCCAGGCTGGACTTCCACTTATGATCCTCTTGCCTCAGCCTCCCAGAGCCCATGTGCAGCTCTGGCCAGGCTGTGCTTAAGTACTTATGCTACCTCCTGCAGGGAGGATAAACATCTTAAATCTTAACCCCAAATCTCAGGCATGTGCTAGGCCTATTTTTAGATGAGGATATGGCTTTTGGGGTCATTCTATTTGACAAGTAATCCTCTGTCTGCTGCCTGTGGTGTCTGCTCCCTTCTCTAAGGGCTTTTCTCTAAGTTCTGTAAGTTGGTTCTGTTTCTGTCAGTGTAGTTAGGAGAATGAACAGTAGAACTTAGCCCATGTTTTCCCCAAGGCCCCTCTAAATTATCAATGACAAAGGCAAAAAATACTTCCAGAATGGTGGCAACAAGGGCTCAGAGGACCTTCTCCCAGTAGAATGATGACTTTTGAGTAGCAAAGATTATTTTATCAACAACCATGTAAAGTCTTTAGAAATGGTGCTAAGGGCAGATAGCAAATGGAGAAAGATTTATACAAGGTTTATTACATCTGACTAATAGCAGGGTCCAGCATGTGAACCACGAATGTCTCCCCCTACTCCCCACTCAGTGGGGGCAGAAACTACTCTGGGGGTCTCTGGCCAAGAAGACAGGGCTTTTAGTCTAGCTTTCCCTGCATAGCCAGCTCTCTGCTGAAGGGGCTCTGTGCCAGGCCATTACAGCTGGGAGAACTGGGTTCCCCACTCCAGCCTGCTAGGGTAGGTATGAGGGTCACTTAGGTATGTCAGGCCAAGAATACCAGCCCTGTGGTCCCTCCCTAGCTTGCCTCCAGGGAAAAAGTCCCTCACTGGGAGAAGCATCCCAGAAGGTGGGTGACCATCTCAATCCAGTGCCCACATGTGTCACTGTGTGATCAGAAGAGAGTCATTGTCCCACCCTCAGTTTTGGTGCAGTGACACCAGGGGCCAATGGAGGGGGAGGTAGCCCATACAAACAGAGACCCCACATCTCTGCATAAGGAGGACTTGCCTGGGAACACAGCACACAAAAGGAAACTGTGCTTAAAGAGTTAAATGTGTGATGATAGGATTGCCTCCAGTAGTGAAGACCAGTGGATATGAAGAAGCTAGAGGATCTTCCGTAGTATCACGTGCAGCAGTAAGCAGTGTAGAAGAGAGAGCCTGGGGAAGAGACAGCAGGAGCTAAGGGCCACTCAGACACAGAGCTAGTTGCAAAGTTGGTTAGCACGTGGGCACTATGAAAATGTTGGTCGTTACTGTACTTGGATTGGAGCATGGCACGCTTTATGGCCCAGTGTTACGGGTTAGATATAAAGTATCCCCCAAAGTCTCGTGTGCTCAGAAGGAGGGCCCTGGGAAGGTGGCTGGATGAAGTCGGTGCTATAGCCATCAGAGGGTTCATCCACTGGTGAGTTCATAGCTGAATGTGCTGTTAGCAGATGGGTCACTCCGTGGGACCAAAAATGGGTGTGTTTTTGTTCTCAGCTCTTCCCCCCCCCCGTCTCCCCACTGCCAGAGGTGAGCAGCTGTCCTCTATCACATCCACCCATTCTGCCATTTCTCCCTGGGAGCCAGGTGACCAAGGACTGAACCCTCTGAAACCACAAGCCAAATATACCTCTCCTCCTTTAAGTTGTGGGTGTTGGGAATTTTGTGCCAGCAATGATAAAGTAACTAAGACACCTGCAGAATTGTAAAGTACTGGAGCCAGATGACTGTGGAGGGCACTTTCTTAGGCGTGATACCATAGTGGTGGGTCCTTTGTAGAGCCTTAATGGGGAAGTGAGAAAGGAAGTAAAGAGAGCCTCACTATACACACGTCATCTCTAGTGGCCGGGGAGCATATGCAGGGCAACAGTTGCCCCCTAGAACAGCCATCAAAGGGTACACGTGGAGAGGAAACAGTCCTCACTGAACATGTTCAGCCACAACACTAAACAGAGAAGCAACAGGAGTGGTTCACAGAGGGGGAAGACATCAGGGTTTAGGGTTGCCATAAGATATTATCCATAATGATATATTTTCAAGGAAACCCAGGAAGATATAATACAAACACAGGGAGAAGTACAGGCAGCCCGCAAGAGGCCTGAGTGTCAGATTAGCCAGTCAAAGACCTCACAAGCAACTGCTATAGTGCTGTTCAAAGAACAAAAGGAAATTGTGCTTAGAGAATTAAATAGGACTGCATCCAGTAGTGAATATCAGTGAAGAGTTAGAAATAATAAAAAAGCACGTACTGGGAACACTGGAGTTGAAAAATATAATAATTGAGATTAAAAATTCACCATGAGGCTCAGCAATAGATTTGAGATGTCAATGAAAGAATTTGTACTGAAAGATAGCTTAATAGAGACTATGTAAACTGAAAAAAAACAGAAAAAAGAATGAAAAAAATGAAGAGTCAGTTACAAATGTGAGACAGTATCAAGAATATTAATGTAATGAAAGGACCAGAACAAGAGGAGAAAGAGAAGAAGGAAGTTCCAAAGGCACATTGATCTAAAATTTCCCAAATTTGATAACAGCATTTATACATCCACTCAGCTCATCAGACTCTAAACAAGATAAATGCAAAGGGATTCATACCCAGGTCCATCACAGTCAAACTTTTGAAAACTAAAGACAACAAGAAACTCTTGAAACCAGTAGAAGGAAAAGAACTCATACGTAAGGAAACACAAATAATATTAACTGACTTCTAGTTAGAAAATAAAGAGAAGGCAAATGGAATATGTTCAAAGTTCTGCAAGAAAAACGCCAGCTGAGAATCTTCTATCCTGCAGAGCTACTTTCAAAAATGAAGGTGAAATAAAGACATCAAAGAGATGACAACTGAGAAAAATTCATTGCTAGCCTATGTGTCATAAATACTATAGGAAGACTGTCAGGTTGAAACTCTGACATTGGACTGTAATTCAAATACAGACAAAAATTTAAAAGCACAAATAAAGGTAATTATAAAAGTATAATTATACATTTCTTCTTTTCTCTTCTTTCTGATTTAATAAGCACTGGTGCATAAAATACTATGTATATAATTATACTATTGGGCTTATAACTTACAGAAATGTACCATATTGAACAATACAGCACAAGGGAGGCTGTGGAATAAGGAAATATCACCTACTGATGACTTGAAACAACACAAGGAAATGAAATGGCCAGACATGGTAAATAAGTTTAAAATGACAAACTGTTTGAGTACATGCTTGTTCTCCTTTCTTCTTTTTTTAAGAGACATATAATCATATAAGGTAATAATTATTAACATGCATTCTTCAGCCTATAACATATATGGACATAATGTATAATAAAAGACAAGTTTCTGTATGCCACTGACATTTAGGATAAATCTGGAGTAGATGCTGATATGGATCAAGCTGTTAAAAATAACTGAAAATAAAAGCAAAAGTGAGGGAATTAAAATAGTACACTAGAATTTATCCATTTATCAAGGTAGTAATGAAAATAGGAGAATAAACATATGAGACATACAGAAGGCAGGTATCAAAAGGACAGATGTAAATTCTACCTAAGCAATAATTACATTAAATGTGAATGGATTAAATAAGCCAATCAAAGGACAGAGATGAGCAGAATAATTAAAATAATATTACTGAACTGTGTGGTGCCTAAAAAGGACACGTTTGGATTCAAAGGCACACAAAGGTTGAAAATAAAAGGATGGAAATGACATACCACATGGACAGTAACCATGAGAATTGGAGTAATTACACCAATAGCAGACAAAGTGCTCAAAACAAAATTGTTACTGGAGGTAAAGAGGTGCATGTTATAGGGATAAAAGAGATTTGAAGATACAACAAATATAAGCACATATGCATCTTCCTATAGAACTCCAAAATACATGAAATTAAAGCTAACAGAATTAAAGAGACAACACACAATTCAACAATAAGAATTGGAGGCTTCAGTACATTGATAGGTGGCAGAAGATAGGAAATATAAGGGGCTGGGGATATAGTTCAGTGGCACAAGCACCTGCCTGGAAAGTGCAAGGTCCTGAGTTCAATTCCCAGTACCAAAAAAAAAAAGAAAATACAAAGACTTTTACACTACAAATCAATTAGACTTAGAAGACCCTGGTCCCAAAAACCATGACATGCCTCTGTGGGAAGATAAAGGAGCTCTTTCTACTCAATACAGGGCTTCCCTTGGGTGCAGGAAGCCTGAATCAAGGCCCTGGTTTCTTGGTCACATGGCTGAGCCATAGCATCTCTGTTCTGAGGGGCAGGTCGGGTGGGAACACTGGAACTTGGAGCCAGACATTAGCTGAGCTCATTAGCATGTGCTTGGGAAAGCATTCAAAGCCTCTTTCAGCCTTGTGTTTCTCCTCTGTTGTATAAGGACAGAGCCACCTCCTTGTAGAGTTCCATGTAGCATGGGTTCCATGTCTCTCCCTCCTCCACCTGCCCTTTCTCATGTTTGTTCCCTCTCTTCTCACAGACTCACCCCTTCCCACCTGTGTGTGTGTGCTTGCATTTAGGTATATACAAGAATGTGTGTATGCAAGTCTATGCATGAATGCATGTGTTTGCCTAGCTCAGTGCCTGAGTGCATTTAGTAATCTTCATAAAAATCAGCCATGATATGTATATATATCAATAACTATGATGAATATATCCATTATGGATTGCAAGCACAAACTAATGAAATTTTAAAAAAATCAGCTGCATTTGAATTTTAATATATTCCATACATCTGAGTAGAAAAGTACACCAAGTGCTTCCCATTAGCCCATTTAAAAAATGCTTTTATAAACAAACAGTTCTGAATTTGAGAATCCAATTCTGGTTGCTCTGGGGCATAGCATGTGGCTGGAGGGGACAGTGGAAGAAGGGACAGGATCAGCCAAGCTCTGGGGACCCAAGGATCTACATGGCCACCAGTTCTGTTTCCTTTCTGCTGGGTGATGCAGTTCCTAAACACGGGGACACTCATCTGTTGAGTTGGTCTGAGCACTAGGTGTGTAGAGGGTGAGCTGGAGCCTGGCCTGGTTGGTGCTCTGTCCCCCAAAGCAACACCTTCCTGGGGCACACAGAGCTAACGCACAGTAGCTATCAATGTCACGCACTGTGCCTGTGGACTCCAGAGAGCAGTGTGCTAGGACTCAGTTCAGACACCATCAGTGCCTGGGAGGTACATCACTCTGAGCAGAGATAGAAGTCCGCCAAAGGCCACTTCACCGCTTCTGTAACGCTGCTTTTAGTACAAGCAGCTATGATAAGGCTGCTCTTTCTTTTTGAGCTACCTGGATTTCCATGCGCTCTTTTTGCCAAGTCATGACAATAGTACTATGAATAACCAGCATCCTCTGAAAACAGAACATGCAGAGTGCGCCCAGCCGGCTTTGCCCCTCCCACCTGGCTGCTCTCCCTGGCGCTCATATATAAACCACAGTTGAAAAGTAGCCATGGTATTGAGCCTTGGGGCTCAATAAGGCCTGAATTCAGGTCAAAATGAAGGTGAGACTTATTTTAGATTAAATATTGATTTAGAGTACTAGCCTGGGAGGTGGTGCAGGCCTGTGTATATGGCAAATAGCTTGGTGATTTTCATCCCTCCCAAGGCTTGGCATATCTGAAACAAAAGACTCTGGACTGTGGTGACGGCTTTTCTGCAGCTGTTTGGGCTGGCAGTGAAAGCTCCTGAGAATGGGCATTCTTTTGGGGTACACTGAGCCCCTCTCAGAACACCCACAGCTCCCCGGTGCAGCACCAGATGCAATATGCTGTGGAGGTGGTGGGAACGACTAGGACCAGGCTTGAGATGCACAGGCCCTGGAATATGGTAGGGTGACACTCCAGATAGCTTCTGTGTCGCTGGGCCACTGGTCAGCTAGGTGAAGGACGTGTCACTACCCTGTTGCTGACCTGGAACTGCTGTGTGCAAAACTCCTCTCCCATAGCAGGAGGCAAGGGCAGGAGGCTCCTGGGTGGGATGAGAAGGTGAGGGCCAGTGCGAGCGGCCCCCTTCTCTGGGGGTGGGGGCTCCACCCCTTCTGGGTGCTGTGTGGGATTGGGCCTCTGCTGCTCCAGCCCCCGTCCAGGGACCATTGAGATGCGAGGCAGGGCAGCCTCCGGGAAAACACCAGGTGCACCTCTGGGAGCAGACAGGAGGGGCGTGGGCTGTGGGCCAGATGTGCATCAGGGCGGCTACTGGCCTTGCCCCTGTAGAGTGGCTGTAGAGCCTGTGAATGATCTCAGAGACTCAGCTGGTGACTCGCGCTCAGTCAGCATCAGAGTCTGCTCTGCAGAGTGCCCCTTGCTGGTAGAAAGGACCTGCCTTACCCTGCCCTTCTCCAGCCCTCGTTGGTTTCAGCAGCAGAACCCCATGAACTGGCTTGCTATCTCTCTTCTGCCCAGCCTGTGTGGGAAGCGCTGATGGACCCAAAATGGACTGTGGGTCTGAGTCTGGCTCTTCTACTTTCCTCATCTGTACAGTGGGTCTTTGTCACCAGCTTCGCCTGATCATTGGGTGGCTATGGGATTGGATAGGACGGGATGTCTCGTCGAAGGTTCAGTATGAGGGTGGCGGGTGTAGGCGCACACTGACCTCGGATTCCGACGCGCCCACTGACTTCTCCTTGAGGCTCATGCTTTCAGTAAGCACAGCACCGTTGTATTTGTTGCAGATGTCCTCATCAGAGTAGTGCAGACCACCGGGGCTTGGCCGGGGTGGGGACCTAGAGGATAGATGGCATAGGTCACCCCCGCCATTTGGCCGGGGTCCAGACAGAATGGGAAGAAGACCATGTCCTTGTCACCACTTTTGACAACTGGAGCAAGGTACTCTGAGCACTGGCCAGCTGGGGACTGGGTAGCAGCTCCCACAGACTGGAGCCTGCGGGCCACAGGGATGGACGGGGCTGAGGACAGGGTCATGATAAATGGTCTGGTCTTGCTGAGCTGAGGGGTGTGGATCAGACTCCACCACAGGAGGGTACCAGGGAAGTGTGCACAGCCTAGTCTCCTGCTCTAGTAGGGACCTAGGACTCAGGGCTGGGGCCAGGGAGACTAGGAGGCTGCTGAAGCCTTAGGCTTTTGTTGGCCAGTATTCCCAGATGTCCCCAACACTGCCCCCTGTGTCACCTGGCCCCATGAGTGTGGGCTGGGCTGTGACATGCTCCCAATTGCTAGAGTACTGGGAAGGCGGAGGGGTCTCACAGTCTGGTGTTTGTTATATGGAAAGGGTAGAGCTGGCACTCTCTGGCCCCCCATGCATGACATTTATGAGAGCCTGTCTCAGCCGAATGGAGATAGAGATGCTCTGACTGGACTCACAGAGGTGGGCAGCCTTTGTGAATGGCCTGTGGAGAGGCCCCCTGGCAGGGGACACTGTGAGTGGCTTCAGGCTGATGGCATGAAGGAGCTGGGGCTATCAGTCACCGGGTCACAAGGAAACACAGAGAGTATGGAGAGGATGCCTGCCTAGGTGCAGGGAGTCTCTGGTGAGAACATGGCCTTGGCAACTCCAGCTCTCCATTGGGGGCACTGCAGGGGCCCTTCCCTGCTCAGGACACCACAAAGGAGTAACTGCAGATCCGCGTTAGCTGCTACTTGTGTGGTCACTCGACACACAGCAATAGAAAACACACATCCTGTGGATGATCGCCTTGCAGCCGACTGAAGGCCCAGCTACTCTTCTTCAGGTGGATAAATGACAATTTCAGGAGGAAACCTGAGCACAGACTGATTAATCTATAAATGGGGCAGGGTGGAGCACCTCTTACTCCCAGGGCAGGTGCTGCTGCTGGTGTCCGTAAGGGGACTGTGATTATATCCAGACCCTCATGCTGTGTGGGCTGAGCAGAGAGCTGGGCGGTGGCTGCAGCTGGGGTGGCCTTTCATATCCTCATGGGAAAGTCACTCTTGGTGACCTGAGCCCAGCGAAGCCACTGGCCAAGGTATTATCTTTACCCTGCACAGATTCTGGGAAGATGGGGGTCAGAAACCCCTGATCTTACCCCACAGCCACTGCCTCCATTGGGGTCAGCTGTCTCGGTTTTTCCAGGAAAGACCCAGGAAAGGCCAGTAGGCCTCCTTCTCTGCCTTAGAGATAATTTATTTTGGGGAAGACTCCTTTTGTGATCTAACCATTTGGGTAAACTTTTTTTAGCTGAGAAGCTAAAATGGCGTCTTCCACAGAGAAGTTGACACCTCAGCATAAACAAAAATGGAACCAACCACGCCACATTCTAAAGGGACCTTGGATCCTGTGCTGGGGGACCTGATCCCTGTGACCTGCCCAGCCTAAAGGCTTCAACCCTCTGTGGAGCCCCCCAGGCATGCAGACCCCTCTGTCCCCAGCACAGAAATCTTCCTTCTGTCATACTCAGTGGGGCCTAGGACCTAAAAGGTGATGGTTTATGTAACAACTGTAGGAAGGGCCAATCTTCCTGTCTAGCTTGGCTTTGCTTCATTTGTGGTCCTGCCAGGAAGTCCAGGACCTTCACTGAAGCTAGTTGACCCTTATGAGGGAACCAAGCCCAGGGTGCCCCCTTTGCCCAGGAATGGTGCCATTGTAGGCTGCTAAGCTGAGGACCTCTGGCTGCATTAGGCCATTGGGAAGCCATGCCCTGTGTTCTGCCAGCTGGCTGAACAAGGCAGAAGTCCTCTGGACATGGAGCTGCATATGTGGAAGCGTGACCTTGGGGCTCAGAGATGGCCACTTACAGCTGCTTGAGGGTGAGACATCTGGTGGTTCATGGGTCCATGCCCACCACCACCCCAAATCCGGCAGCCCCTATGAATGCACACAGCACATGAGAGGAGCCATAGGACCTCATAGATGGAGGAACTGTGGAGTCTGTACTCCCCACAAAGCCCCTGGGGCTGCCCACATACAGTAGCTGCGAGGCTACAGCTCCCTTTGCTCAGGATCCACCTCAGAAGGCTTCCTTACTCCTTCCTGTAGAGCTCATAACCACCACCATGACAGCACCCCTGGGCCACACAGACTCCCTGCCACTGACACAAGATGGCTATTTTCCCTGATAGGGGCCCCTCGGGGAACTCTCAGTGGGCTAAGACCCTCTAACTTCACCACGGAATGCTTTTCCTTTTTCTCTAGGAACTTAACCCACAGCTGTCTTCAGGCTATGTGCTTCAAAGCCACCAACCATTCTTCCTAGGAGCCCCAAGAGACATCTGCAGCAAGGGAGTGAATGTGTAATATTTTAAAATTCTCTGTGACAAGTTCCTCTTGGTCTTGAAATTGTGATTGCTTTTTCATATTTCTATGCTACAACAAGAAACACCTGCCTCTCAGTAGACAAATGGAATGAAAGATGTGACCAGATACTTCTTGCCCTAAGGAGAGTGAGCTGGGTTGGCAGCCTGCTCTGCCTTGGATCAGACACCTGGTGTGCTGGCAGAGGGTCATTGCATGCAGAAGACCTGCCGGGGCAACCTGCCTTCTCCAGAGACAGAGGGGCCATCAGTGTTACATAGGAAGACTCGGAATTCGGGAAATGCTAAAAATTACAGCAACCTTTTCTTCTAGGACAGGATCAAGCCTGCTCCAGTCTGGGGTGACAACCACATGAACCAGGAGTTCCCTAATTCCAGGTGACATAGAAGGCTAGCCTGGTGTCCCAGGTCTCAAGCCCCACACCTGAGGTCCTGCCCCCTTGTTACATCTCTGAGAGCACAGTGGAAACATCTCTGGCCCCTCTGCAACTACCTCTCCTACATCCCATGTTGCCTGGTGAGCTCAGAACCATGCCCATCTGTGAGCTACCATTGCTTTGTGGCAGTGGGATTCAGCGAGTCTGTGGGTGTGGGACATGTCCTCGGCTGGTAGCACCTCTGGCTGAGCAGGCAGTCACAGGTCCCCAGGTGGCCCTGCTGTGGTTCTCTCCCCTGGCCTCACCACAGTCTCCACCCAGTCCCAGGTCCATACCTGGTCCCATTCTTCTTCAAAAAGGTGCTCTTGACATTGAGGTGGCGGCTGTTGAGCTCCAGGGCAGTGAATCCTCCATTATCCAGCGTCACAGACTCCTCCATGTTGGAGATACTCTTACCTAAAGTCCATTCAGCAAAGTGAGTATGGTCTTACTAACGTGCCCACTGCAGCCACACTGAGCCAATTAGCAAATACCAATAATTCTGGGATCCCTGCTAAGGCACTGGAGCCCACCCTTCAGCTTGCCTGGCTGCACTGAGCGAAAAGGAATTGTGTTGGTCCTCATACATAATATAGTTATATCATACATAATAATATAAAATAAGTAAGGAACATAACTTTTTTGCATTTCAAATTTATGAAATAAGACAGCAAGTCCAAGTTTAGTAATTAAGGAAACATACTTGTCTGCTGAACAATAAATATCTGTATTTGTAGCACACATGCCTGGAGGAAGGCTGAAAAACTTCTCTCAATGAGTGCTGTGTTTTATTGTCAGGAAGGATCCACTCAGGTTTTGGCTGCACTGTGTGTGGCAGGTGTGGGAGCAGAGTCAGCATGGCCCTGCATTTTCCCTACACGGTGTCTGCCTGTCACTATGTAGCCCATATTAGAATATGGTGAAAAGTCACATAGTAGTGTTAAAAGTTGAGGATCCTGTGGGCCTCATTGCTAGCTGTCCACTTTGGGCTGGGCTGGTGAGACAGAAAACCCACTGTGGTGCGGGACCTGCTCTGGCTCAGGAGCAGAGAGCTGAGCCAGGGACAGAGCTGTGTGCATGGATTGCATCACTGGAGTGAACTGATAATATTAGCATTTCAGCATTTGTTTTGCTGGATGCCAAAATGTCAGCATCCTTGCCAATATTTTATGAAAATGTGCTCAGAATGCATAGACTTATTAAAAGTCAGGAAAGTTAAATATTTAACAAATTTCAAAATAAAAAATCCTCACAATCATAGAACAAAATAGGAAGTAAAAAGCAGGTTTATAGGGGTGTAATAGCCAAAGAAAGGGCACAGGAGTGGTTTCCTTTTGAATAAGATGATAAAGAATCTCCCCAAAAGGACGGTGATGGTTGCACATGTCTTCAAACTATCAAATTGCACACTTTTTATTTATTTATTTATTTGGTCATCTTTTTGAGACAGGGTCTCACTATGCAGTTCAGGCTGGCTTTGAGCTCACTTTGTAGCCCAGGCTGGTCACCAGCTTGCAACGATCCTCCTGCCTCAGCCTCCTGAGTGCTGGGATTATAGGCATGCGCCACCATGCCCGACTGACTGCACAATTTTAAAAATATTTATAAAAACATATCAAAACACATTCTAAAGCATATTAGCAGATGAAGTAGAAAAAGCTGTAAGAAACCAAAAACACAACCTTCCTAATGGCTTCCCCTCTCAAATGGTGTGGGAGCCCAGTCGTCAGTTGTCCCTGAGCTGGGCCTGCTCTGTGCCTCTGTCCCTTCCTGGGTGTCATCTGTTCTCACTGTCTGTTCACACAAGTGGCTGCATGTGGAGCAGGCTCATTTCTCTGCCAGGTGCCCTTCCTAGGACCTCCTCGTAGTGCCATGTGTCACCCATGTGTCACCTTGTGACTGCCAGCAAGAAGGCCAACACCAGATGCAGCCCTTGACCTTGGACCAGAAAGATGAGGCAAAGTAAATCCGTTCCTTTATATGCAATCTACCCAGTCTGAGGTATAGTGTAATTAGCAACAGAAAACAGACTGTGACAAGTGTTATGGGGCAGAGTGCTCCCTTCTGAGTCCTCAGAGCACCTCCCTCTTCCCCTCCTCCCCTCCCACGTTTCTCACTCGCATGTGTGTGTTCCTCACCCAGGGAACTTACACACACACACATGCTTATTACTTTCTGACTTCCACCTTCCTCTACTGTGTAAGATGCTCTCTGAGGTATGAACTTTATCTGCTGTGGTCCCCACCATCCTGCTGGCTGCTAGGATATACCAGTGTGTGGCGAGTCTGTGTTAACCCTGAGAGGCTTCTCCTCTGACAGGGAGTTAGAGGCTGCTTTTGCTAGCAAGCACTGATCTTTTTTCAGGCCTGCAGATATCTGACAGGTAACTAAAAGCAGGATAAACCTGTGGCCTCTCTGTCTTCATGTTGCATGTGGCTGCTTTGCCACCTTAAACTTTGGGTCAGATTCCCGCTTGACCACACATAGACACGTTAGTCCCTTATGAGTGTCTGTCTAAAAACTGGTTACACAAGGTTGGTTAGTCCTAAGTTTTGTTTCCTTAAGTTCCTTCATCCTCCTTTAAGACTGAAAACAGGAAGATAAAAGGAACTAAGATATTTTAAAGATTCCAGGAGCAGTGGGCAGGCAGATCACCCCATGATTGGTGGGATTGCTCTGAAGAGAGCTGAGGCTGTCCCCCTAAATCGGAGCAAACGTCTTGTGTGGGCACCACAGTGTGCTCTCAAACAATAGTGACCTCTCTGCAGCCAGGAGGACCTCACAGAACCAGCCCTGAGGTTCCTACTAGGCAGGCCGCAATCTGACTCAGGCTGCCTGACTATGCATGTTTCTTATCCCTGCATCTAGACTCCTGGAGCTTATGCAGACAGGGCTCAAGACCCTACTGCCTGCTTCAGCATGCGGCCACATTGAACAGTAATTTCCTTTCTTCCTTCTCACCACTCATGTCTCTGCACTCTCATGTGGCAGGTGGCAGACCTGTTGGGACCCCTAGAGTCAGACTCTCTGGCCTAGAACTCCAGTAACACTCTGCTGGGAACCTGGCACCCTCCCATGTCCATCATTGCTTTTGTGTGCAACAGAAAAGCCAACAGACACAGCAGCAAATAAGAGATGGACCTGCGTGCAGTGGGGGCTTGGGTACTGGAAGTGGGTAGGTGAGATCCAGAATCCAAAGCAATGGGGCCCAGGATAGCAGCTTAGGGAGCCCGAGCAGGAAGGGAAAGTGGGCGGTGCTGGCCTACTAAAGGCTTCAGTTCCACACATCTCTAGGGCAGGAAGGGAAGCGCACTGTGAGACAAGCTCCAGCCCCCCAGGCTTCAGTTATGATGTTAAACTAATACTCCAGGGTGAAGCCGGGTATCAGAAGCTTCAGGCCAGATCTGTCCTTTTAAGTCTGTTTTGCAGATGGAGGAGAGTAAAAGCAGGGAGATTTTCTATGCACCACACATAGGATTCTGTAATAGCATTAACTCAGGAAAACGACATGCCATTCATATATTGCAAATCCCACAGGAATAAAATCTGATTTACGAACACTTGTTAGAAGTGAATTTATACAGAAAAGAAAAATAAATCCTTTCTTTGAGGGATGAATTGCTTAATGTTACCAAAGTAAATGGCAAGGCTTTTTAGGGACCTGGGTTTATTAACCCCTTCAGCACAGGAGGGACGGTGTGAGGCCTGGTCTTGCCCCTCACCCTAAGCCTAGGTGGCCAGCCTCTTCTTTAACAGCACCATAGGAGGATCACCTTTCTAGAAAGGACGGGCACATGGGAATTCCCTAGTGACAGAGCTGGGCTCAGGAAGACATCCGTCCAGCGGGTGTGGTGGTATGAGATGGCTGCTACTTTTTTTTTTTTCAGTACTGGGCATTGAACCCAGGGGCCTTCTACCAATGAGCTACCTCTTCAGCTCCTTTTTGAGACAAGGTGTGACAAAGTTGCTCAGGCTGGACTCAAACGTGTGATCCTCCTGCCTCAGTCGCCTGTCCATGTTCTTTGGCTCAGCTACAGCTTTGGTGGCTACTGTGTGGAACAAAAACAGGCTGCAGGTGTACAGCTCAGTTATTTTTTGGCTGTGTGAAGAAGTGGCCTTTCATTACAAAAATTTTTGCTAAAAATCCTGAGGAGAATAAAATGCACACATTGCACTGCTCTTAAGCGTCTAGTATGATACTTTCTCACCGTAACCTCTGTATGGAGTGTGGAGCACTGCTGGCCCCTCCACGTGCCCCCTGCTGCTTCCCTGTCTGTGCTTCTCCATCAAGAGGCCACCGTGACCCCGCCCTGCAGGAACACTTGTTCCTTTGGCTGCTTCTGATGTCCGAACTGATGTGCTCTCTTGGGGTTGGCCCCACCCCACACCCATTTGTTCATTTCTGTAACTGTGACACATTCTGCAGAAAACATTCAGCGGCTGAGCACAGGCTCTATGCCAGGAGGGGAACCTGCGCTGGGAGCAGAGCAGTGACCTGGCCCTCAGAGTCTGAGCTGGCTTAGGGACAGAAGGTGAGGTCCAAGCTCCAGTCTGTGAGAGGGGCTGCTTCACAGGAACACTTCTGCAACACCCCATGTGCCATCCTGAAATAGCCCACATGTGGCCAAGGTCATCGTTTTCATCACAGTGGATGTACAGTAGTGTGTCTGCCTACTGCTCACCCTTTCTGGTCATACCTAAAACACCAGTGCATTTGAACAGCAGTGCTCAGGAGAGAGCTGAAACTGACTGGCTGAATGATGGATGCTGTGACCAGGTATGTGGTTGAGCTGAGGGCAGCCAGGCAGGATCTGGGTCACCAGGCCAGAGCTCTGGTTTGGGTCTGCCTGCCACCTCCAGGGTGCGGAACCACTGCACCTATGTCCTGTCCTTCAGGCCAACAGAAGGGAAAGGCAGAGGCAGGAGGGGCAGGTACAGCAGAGACAGGGAGCTGGGTGCTGCGGGGATGTGAGGGCACAGGAATGGGGCTGGGCGGAGCTCGCACCTGCACCACAGCTCTTGTACTTCTTGTTCTGCCCATGCAGGACTAGGGCAAATACCACAAGCAGGATGATGATCAGGCTTGAGAGCGCCATCACCAGCAGGAACCACCACTCCTCGTAGAATGGGGCTTCCACTTGGGCTGCAGAAGAGACACAAACTCAGAGAAAGGCCGCACAGACGCGGCTGTCACCTGTGAGCCAGGCGCAGAGAGGATTCGGGGGATGAGCTGAGTCATAGGGAAGACGAAACCAGGCCAGGCCACTGTGGGCCAATGGACCCTTTCCCATGGGAGCAGCTGAGGCTCTGTGACTTCCACAGCTGGCTTTGGGAATTCTGCTGTCGCAATTTTCCACCTTTTCTACAAAATGATCGCAGGATCCTCCTATCCTGAGACAGCTCTGTCCTTGCCTGTGCCCTGCCCACCAGATCTGTCATCACAATCCCTCACCTTCATATGCTTAAAAACCCTGTCTGGATTTAAGTCCTGCTCCCAGTCCTGCAGGTCTGCCTTCGGGCTGGCCCTCGAGCCCTCGCTGCAACCTGGCATCGCCTCTTGCCCTTGGCCCAGAACCTTGTTCCGACCTTTCTTGTTCACATCCATTTGTTACACAGCCCCCAGGTAGGTCAAACTGTCCCCTCCTGCCACCCTCCAGGGTCACACTGGCTTTGGGTA
The DNA here is from genome assembly GCA_004027595.1 of Dinomys branickii. Lineage (NCBI taxonomy): Eukaryota > Metazoa > Chordata > Mammalia > Rodentia > Dinomyidae > Dinomys > Dinomys branickii. The sequence continues at coordinate 64,767 of PVLD010002995.1, forward strand.
AAGGCTGAGCCCTCAAGGCCCCCAGGACCTGACTCTTGCTTCCAGCCGAGCTCTGGATCTCCCGGGACCTGTAGATAAGCCTCTCATGGGGGGCACATACCAGGTGTGTTTGTCTGCCTACATGTTGGCCCCCTCCAGCAAACCAGAGCCCCTGGAGGCTGAGGCTATGCTTTATTTATTTTGTGCCTCCAGAAAAACTGAGCTGAATTATCAGCCTCAGCTTTAGATTTGTTTGTGAGAAATGAATAGACAAGGTTTCATTTAAAAATTGTTTCTCAAAAGGGGACTCCTCTTCCTGAGGTTGTATTCTGTTTACTAAGCGGTTTCTCAGTGGGTGCTGGTTAGCCCTGGGGTCCTACTCTGCACCGTCTAGAGGCTTCCTTACAGGGGGCTGGTTTATGGCATCTGATGCCCCCAACATGGAGCCTTTTACAGGCAAAGCCCGAGGTCTGCCTGCAGCTGCCAAAGTCCACAGAAAACACATCTACCTTGCATTAAGTGTATCATTGGCTGGATGAAGAGCGTGTGCACCCTGGGAATAAAGGGGAAATTGGTTTTGGATAATGTTCCGCCACAGGGTGTCTTAGGAAATAACAGTACTTTGAATCTAAAAGATAGAGGCAGGTTTTCAGGCTGTGCATTCAATAGACCAGGTAACAAGGCCAACATGGCCCCCAGCACCCACAGAGGCCTGGCTCTGGCACTGGCGGGAAAGGAAGGCTTTGCCAGCTTTTGGGCCTTCACGCCAGGGCAGGAGCGCCATGCACCACAGCCAGGGTGGTGACACAAGGCCAGTGGGTGACAGTAGCTGGCTCCAAGGAAGGAAGGGATAAGCCAGCAGCGGGCAGCCAGGTCAGCAACTGCATGCGGTGGGAGCTCAGACAGACACCCACGCAGGGCGCACTGGAAGAGCACGAGGGAGCCATGTACCGTGCAAAGAAGGAGCATTTGTCACCAGCCACATGTGGGCCTGAAGTGTGCAATTGCATTGTGTCAGCTTTTCATAGACGAACCAGATATTGAGTTGCTGTGTGTTGAGCTCCTTACCCTGCTCTCTACGCTTTGGCCCACGTTTAAGATGTTCACAATAAAATTAACTGAAGGAATATTTTCCCCCAAATCTTGCTTATTAACCCCTGGGCTCCTCTTTGCTGCCCTTTTCACTGAGGGACCCCAAACCTGAGGGTGATCCTAGATCTAGGTGCAGGCCAGGGTTCTAGCTCACCCACAGACCCCATCTTTCCTCAGATCCCTGGAAGACAGAGAAAGGCTGTTTGCAATTTCAGCAATGGGGTCAGCAACTAAGCCAACCTAAAAGCAGGCGATGAAGCCAGGTGTAAGATCTTAGCACTCTGGGTGGCTGAGGTGGGAGGATTGCAAATTTTAGCCTAACTGGAGCAACTGGGTTAGTTAGTGAGAACCTGTCTCAAAAGGAACAAACAAGCAGGGGATGGAACATGTTTTGGGCATAAGGAAGAGTAGCAGCGAGGCTGGACTTCTTCTGGCTTAGTCTGTGGTAGTTACTGGCTGGCCTCTGCCCGGCATCCCAACTCTTCTCTGTCCCTGTTTGCCACCAGCAGGTGCCTTTTCTCCCTTCCCTTCATCTTGTTGTCCATTGTCCTCCAGCCAAGCCCCACTAAGACCCCCAAATCTAGGCTCACAACCTGTCTGCATACCAGGATCACCTGCAGGTTAAAAGGGAGAAGTTGGACCCTTGTCCAGATAGCTGAAATCAGTGTATGGATAGGAATCTGGCTTTGTCTCAACATTTGCATGACTCTGAGCTGCAGCCTGAGAAAAAGGATTTTGCCCCTCAGCCGCCTGCACCGGCCCCTACCTGACACCGCCGGGGAGGGCCTGCTGGGCTCCCCATATCCCGCCTCGTTGACAGCCACCACCCGGAACTCATATGTCACTCCCTGCCGGAGCGTATCCAGGTTGATGGTGTAGGATGTGGCGCTCCGGGGAATGTCCTTCACAAACATGTCCCATAGGCCTTCATCTGCAGGAGGGACAGAGGGCGACACAGAGCAGGGGTGAGGAAGACCTTCTCCCAGATACCAGCTCCAGGCCCTGGATGCTGCACCTGCCTGGCCACCAGTCCCAGGCTGCCCTGGGCCAGGGCCGATGTAAATGTCCCTGGCTGGTGAAGGTTGCACGAGGCAAAGGGAGAAAGACAGATTTCTTCATCGAGGACAGTTGCAAGCCGGACAGCAGCATCTCCTTGGTCCCATTCCCTGCCTATTCCTGTGCACCTCTGATTTCTTACTCCATGTGTCTTCAGGGTTCCTGGCTCCCTCCGTGCTGGCTGCTGCCCTTACTGCCTGCTGTGTGCACACCATTACCAACCCCTCTCGACCCCACGATAACTCCGCCTGGCCTGGCCACCCTTCTGGTCACGAAAGGCCCCTGTGCATCTGGGGTGTCCCATCTGTATCCTGACTGGAAACACCATGCAGCCAAAGGGTCAGAGTGGAGACTCTAATCCCCAGCTTCTCCCCCAGGGCTGCCAGCTCCACAGTGTTACCAGGCCCATCTTGCATGCTGTGGGCAGAATGGCAGGGCAGTGTTACCCAATCCATAGACATGGGCTGATTCTCTGTCACAGCAGAGCGCTGGATGGCAGGTGTTAGAGAGATGCCTGCATCATGAGTTCCGCACCTGCTCAGTGGCAACCAGGCCCAGGCCCCTTTCCCTCCCCTGGGGGCCGGCCCTGGCTTTCAATTTAATCCATTTCTCTTTAAGAAAAAAAAAAATCACAGCTCGCTGCCCACGGTCCTTTCATTTTGCATAAACATATTCTTTGAGGCTGAATGAAATCTGGTTTTCAATGTGAACATACAAAAACTGTTCTTTGGACTTGTTTCTAAACAGATCTTTTCTCTGATCTTAATGTAAAAGAAATGTATAGGGTGTCCAGTACTTAATAATTCTTTTCTATGTGGTAAATTTCAAAGCATGGAATAACAGAAAGTGGACCATCACATTCCACACGAAAATATCACGTTTCTCCCTCCATCTTCATGTCGTCCTTGTTGTCGTGAGAATGGCAAACTTAGCGGTGACCTGCTGGATTCAAAGGTAACAGTAAACAAGAGAGATTTTGTGGTAAACTTTGGAAGTTAGGTTAGAACTGTAATCTGTGAGTTATCTTGGGGTAAACACTGTAGCCACGGGCGCTGCCAGTGAGTACTTTTCTGGGGCAAAAGGGAAACGGATTAAAGGGCCGCTCTACAACCACGCTGCAGCAAGGCTGGGCGGCCTCCGAGGGGCTGCAGCGGCAAACCCACCCTGAGAGCACCCAGTCTCAACTTTACGTTCAGGCGTCAGCAGATATAAGTATAAACTTTAAAAATATGTACTGAATTTCCAACAGATATTTGTCTGCCAGTGTACATGGCAACGTGATTCGTAATTGCCGAGAGGTGGAAACAGCCCGAGGGTCCGTGCATGGATGGGTAAACAGTGCAGCGTAGGACTGCACATTATTCAGCCTTATGAAGGAAGGGCATTTAGAAGCTGGGCGCAACAGGGACAGGCCTCAAGGGCAGGAGGCTCAGGGAAATAAGCCTGCCACAGAAGGACAGGCAGCCAAGGCTTCTGCTTCTGAGAGACCCTGGGAACAGCCACATTCAGGAATGGGGTGGTCAGGGGATGTGAGTGCTTGATGAGGATGGCTGCAGTCTGAGAAAGACCCACAAAGAGCTCTGTGGGTGGATGGCAGGGATGCTGCACACTGTGAATACACCCAGGCCACTCCACTGGATGCTAAAATAGTTAAAATGGCAAATTTTATATGATGCATATTTTACCACAGTAAAAGATGCTGAATTTATTTAAACACCAGCATAAAATGTTAATAAAATTAAAATTAAAGCCAGAAAATCTGATGCAGAGAAGAAGGAAGAAGCAAATGGGTTTGGTTGGTTTGAAGTTCTTGCTATGAAGTACAGGCTGGCCTTGAACTTACAACAATCTTCTTTCCTCAGCCTCCTAAGCATTGGGGTTATAGACGTGTGCCACCATGACTGGCTGAAAATTTGTCATCAAAAGCGAAGATCCACATAGCACCATGACTGAAAGGACGAGCCTGGAACTAGACAGCCTTTGGTGTGAGCCTAGTCCTGCCAATGAACTGTGTGACCTCAGGCAGAGAAGTCAACCTCTCTGCGCCTTGCCTGTAGGACGGTGATAACAAAGGATCTATGTCATAGGTTTGCTTGGAGGCTTAAACAAGTTACTATTCGTAAGTGCTTAGAACACTGTTTCACACATAGCAAGCAGTACATGAATGTTTGTGAAACAAAATATAAATTTATTCCCCAAGGAGGCTGTTTGCTAAAAGGTAGGCTCAAAGCCCAAAATGTTCATTTGAAGTAGCAATCCTTCACACGTTGTCATTTCTTTCATAGGCACAGGTATGTGATACTTTAAAAAGCAGGAGGTCGGGAGAGGAAACGCCATTTGAATATGCATGTGCACACACTGACAGCTTCATGGGGCCCTGAGGTGATCCAGGAACCTGCCCGTCACACGGGAGCACCAGACTTGCTCGGATGGATTAGCCCCATGGTAAACAGCAGGAAATTGCCAGTGTGTCAGACTCTGTTTGCACAGGATTTAGAGTTTGCCCGACCGAGTCCTCTCAGTCACAGGTTAATGAAGGAGTAGATGTGAATGATTTTAAAGGTACACATCTCCACACAGGCCGAGGGGCAGAACAATGATGATCTACCTCTAAATATTCATACTATTACCAAGTCTCATCAAGATACTCATTACTAGTAATAATGTCAAGGTGGCAAGCTATAGCTGAAGTGGGGTTTTTCCCACTTAAAATACTGAGCTTTGCATAAGGAGTGATATTGCATTTCCAGGCGAGTTTTACAGAAGGACCGTCAGCAGTGCTTGTGCACTGACTCTAAACAGGCTGCTCCCTCACCTGGGGGTCTCCTCCATCCTTTCCCTGCTCTGCTCATTCATGGCTAAATGCTCCATGCTCTGATCTTTGGCGGGCCCTGTTCCACTCTCAGAAGCCAGAAGAGACTGGTTCTCAGGAAGCCATGCACAGTCCAGGGCAGGGGTGGAAGAGAAGCAAGGTCATGGGCATGCAGGACCCCACGCAGGACTCCCCACTCTCCAGGGAGGCACGGCTGCTTTCCCTACCACCTCTTCCGTTTATCAAGAGTCCGACAAATACCTCTCAGCATTGTCCATCCTCTTGCCACATGTCCGCTGTCGGGGGCCAGTCCTTGGGCCTCACCTGAGCAGGCTTTTAGCAAATAACAAGCTCTATAGTCTCTTAGTGCTTACCACAAGCAAGTCAGTGTTTAAAGGTTTTAAATGTGGAGTAAATTGTGGAGTCCTCCTCCTCTAAAAAGATAATTTTATGATGTAAGAGACTAGAGGCAAAAGTACTTATAAACTGAGTGTTGTTTAAGCCTACTGAAATTAAGGCACCAAGCGTGTGAAAGATTTTCTGAGCCTTTTTGGGTCTGAACACCTCTGGAAGAAGTTCTCTGAATGTCTCTTGCATTAATGTTTCTCTAATGCTTTCTTGCGGCTAGGGGAAAAATGATTCCCCTTCCTCTACCATCACCTAAAGGCCACATTTTATTTTAAGCACTCTGTCATAGCTTCAGGAATGGTGTACATTTTTTATAAAAACACTTTAAAATATTGATGCAGAATCTCAACACTGAAAGATTTATTTAGCAATTCTTTCATACTCAAAAAATGGGGTGGGGATGTCATACCATGATAATTTCTTTTTGAATTAACAGAAAAAAATGTTCACATTTTATCCACATACTTCTGCCTTCCCCAAATTAGCATATTCAGCATTTTATGCTTCAGTTATAATTCACTGAGCTGTTTATCCATACCAATATTTATACCATGGTCACGAGTGGGTGAGAAAAAAATCTGGCAGCCACCACAGTATCCAGTTGCTCAACTGTGGATTGTTTTTCTCATTTGTATTGTGCTGCTAAATATCTCAATAAATCAATGATGGAGAAAAGTATCTCTACAAATTAGTGGGGAAAATAACATTACAGAACTATTAGCAATAATGAGATTTGTGTGACTGGTTTTCCATGCACCAGGAGGAACCCTGTGTCTAGACTCCATCTCGGTCCACAGTGGGGAGAACAGAGCCCTATGTCCCCTTACTAAAGAAAAGTCCTCCGCACACAGTGCAGGGGCTTCTCAGTGCTGGGAATGGCTCACTCTTCTGAGATACTTGGATCCCTCAGCCTGGCTGTCCCCCTTGGGGAATGAGCTGCGAAGTCGCCATCATGGAAACCTACGACCCTAGCAATGAGACAAGAGTCATGGTCTTTCCAAAGCCAGAGCCCAGATGATTGGTCCCTGGATGACGGATCCCCTATCTTCCTGATCCCAGAACCAACCCCTGTGTGGGGCCACACCTTAACCCTCCAGGCAGCACCCTCTTGGTATCCAGGGCACTCAGGGAGGTCCATGCTGTGCAGGGAAATCAAACCCCACCGGTGTGCCTCCTGCCCTGCTCTTGTTATGGAGACACTGTGGGAAAAATTTCAGGTCGCGGTCTTAAGAAAGCAGGGGAGTGATTGAGACAGAAGCTTCACAAATATTGCTCAGTCAGCACCATGTCATCATGAACCTGAAACCCCGTTCACTTCAGGAGGAAAGATGAGTCAGACTCCACACGTGCAAGTCTGGCTCTCACCTTCGTGGTTTTTCTTTACAGAAATCCACCGTTTGCTCCTGTTATTGATTATTTGTCTACCAAAGAAGAAAATTGGCAAATATTGAAGATTCCCCCAAAAAGAAATCTTTCCCAGTACAAATAGGTTTTGCTATCTGAGACCATGCTTGTTTGTGGCGGATACGGTGAGTCAGCTTTTATCTTTCTGTGACAATATCTCTTGTGCCCTGCACATCTGTTCCCTGACAATGTCCTGATGAGTGCGGGGATGTGATCTTCTCTGTTCTGAACTGAGACAGAGCCCTATGCATTGTGTCCAAGGGGACGTTGCTGCTGAATGCATCCCTCCAACCACTGCCCAGGACTAGTGGTGCCCCACAGGTATTAGGGCAGACACCGCCGCCAATATAAAAGTGTGATTTCATGGACAATTAACCAGGGTCTCCATGCTGAATGAAACTGTCATTCACTGCCCGAGGTTTCTGGTTCCGTTAACTCACACGACCAACAACCTGACTGTCAGCCTGCAGCTCAGAGCAAATGAAAGCCTGTCAGCTGTTTATTTCTTAAATACTGCCATCTCTCTGTATTTAAACGGTTGAGCTAGGCTAGAGATGTCACTGAAACAGGTGGGGCTTAAACACAACATGAATACATCTGCTAATAAAAGTCCTTCTATTACTTTTATTATCCTCACTCAAGGTAGAAGACAGAAAGCCATGTGTGTCTGCGTGCAAGGGGTGGCCTGTGACAGAACACGTGGGCTGACATGCTGTCAACAGGCGAGGCTACAGAACGACAAGGGGTGACAAAGAGCGGGCCGTGCGAGGCAGGGCCGCAGTGGCTGTGGTACTCCTGCTCAATTTGCTGATGTGGGAGCTCCTGGGGATGTTCTGCCTTCGGGACAATGCTGATTCTCTCCCTGGCTCAATTGAACACTGAAAATTAACAGAGTGAAGGGGGAAGGGCCTGGAAGAGCCCAGGAGGATGAGCGTGGATAGGACCCTCCTCTCCCTCTGGCTGGAGGCATCATCTGTGAACAAAGCGATACACTGTCTGTGTGCACCAGGCACGGTCTAACTATGTATTTCGTAGCTGCTTTGGAGAGGAAAATATATTTATAGTTCCTTTAGTGCTATTCCAGTGTATTGTGTAAATATGTAAATTAGGCTTCGTGAGCTACACAGTAAAATGCCTTAGAATAATTTGTGTAAATAAATCATCCACATCTGCCCACTGCATAGTTGCCATTGTCTTCCAGAGAGCTTTGTGACATGGACTGAGGGACACTTGTGCATAGCCATGGACATGAATAAGCTGCTGTATGTCCTGAAGAACCTGATGGCCATGTCCTGGGACTACACTCGGGGCCACTTCTCTGGGAATCAGAGGTGCTCTGTGTCCAAGCCCTGTGTCAGTTTCATTAACTGCCATTCAGTTCTGTGTCCCCAGCATATGGAAGCCATGAGGCTCTTCAGCAGAACTTGCAGGCTGGAAGCGAGGATGCAGACTGAGGAGGGAGGGGCTGCTCTGCTATCTGTTGGCTACCTGGGCCCACAGCTGCCCTTTGGGCAGGGCCTACACAGATGATGAGCTTAGTGTCTCCCAGGTCCAGGAAGGGGCGTGGCTCTGTGGAGCTATCAGGCTGTGAGGCCTCTGGGGACAACGGGGCCCACCTACTGCAGAGTGCCTGCAAAGCCTGCTCGAGGCCGCTTCTCATGGACCAGGCCCACACCACCTTTGTAAACCACTTCCTGCCTGGAGGACATCTTCGGAGAGCTTTGGTGGAGAAAATGAGAAGATACAGCATTTAATGTTTTGTGTAATGAGGCCTGAAATAGATGACAGCTGAGATCCAGGCCCCTGGCTACCAGCAAGGTGTTTAAATATTGACAATCCATAAAAGCCTCCTGCTCCACTCCAACTTGCTACTGGCCCGAGTCACAGAGGTGGGGGTAGCTTTCTCAACTCTTGGGTCTGGCAGCCTGCTTTGGTACTGCTAGTGATCTGAAAGGGGAAGCCGTTGGCAACCTGCTTTCAAACCTCAGGTAATAAAATGGACACAAAAGCAAGATCTTTAGCTGTCATTGAGAAAGGCAGTGTCTTCCATGTCAGTCTCTTCATGTCTCAGCCCCCTTTGTGGGGTCCCACATTCCAACAGTGACCCTGCTGAGCACAGATCTCTGACTGACTTCTGCACGAGGCCCAGCAAGAAGCGAAGCAACGTGTTGATCAGTTCTTATTCACAGGGTCTTGCTGATGCCTGGAAGCTGGGCATCTGGTGGCCCCGGGTCCTGTTTCCTGACTGACAGCACCTGGAGAAGTCGTTCATGGCCCCCGGGTAGCCCTTGCCTGAGGGTCAAGATCTTCCTGCTCTTGTGAAGTGCCCAGACTCAATCACCGGAGTTAAGGCTCAAGGCAGGCAGAGGCACCTGGCTGGTGAGGTGTTACGTCTTCCACAGCTGATCTTGTACACAATGACGCTGGATTCAAAGACACATTAGTATGTTGGACTGAACAGGGGGAGGCCAGGCTCGCTGTTTATTATTTAAACTTGACTTTTTATATTGAGGTTACTGTTAAGTCTCACGCAGTCATAAGGAATAATATAGAGGCATTCAGGTATCTTCGCCCGCTTTGCCCCAGTGGTAGCATCTACCCTATGTCACAGCCAGGATGTTGACAATGGGACAGTTGAGGCAGGACAATGAGACACTTCCTCTGGAGCTCTCTTAGCACCACATGTCTACTGGGATAACAGACACTGAGGCAGATAAGTGTCCAGGTGGACGGAAATCACCGGGTGAGACTCAGCGCTGATTATCTAGATCGGGCTCCTTACTCTGCTGCTGGCACCACTGACCCACTTGGCAGTGGGTTGACTCTTAAGGACATCTCAGAATGGTTTTAGACACTTGAAGTGGGATTGAAAAGGACATCGATTATCCTGGTAATGCTTCCATTACTTAGAGGCTGGTGGAAGTTCCTGGGAACCCCTGTCTCATGCTAGGGCAGACATGATTGTGGGTTGTTTTTCTCTGTGCTACTTGTTCAGCTACGTGTTTCTTTGGAAGGTGTGTGGAGCACTGGATTTAAGCGATCTGTGACCATTATTGTAGGGCAACTCAGAAGCCTAGATCCTTCACACACTATTAGGACTAATGAGGTCTGGCAGAATCTACAAACAAACTGTAACTTCAAAGTCACAACAAGTGTAAACAAAACTGTGAAATATCAGCAACAGCTGAAATGTCACATAGGTATCTGTAATTTCCACAGCTGGCACAGTCATAGCCCCTGCTGTTACTTAAGAGGTGTCTTACCTGTTCCTGGGTGAGTTATGCCTCTACCCCACCACCCTCCCTGCAATGGGCAAATTCTTATGTTAAAGCCCTAACCGCCAACACCTCCTGATTTAGAAACCGAGTGATTGTGATGTATTTAGCTAACATGAGGTCAATAGAGTACTGTGAATTCCTAATTCAGCATGGACTAGTGGCCTTACAAGAAGTGGAATCTGGAGCTTCAGTTCAATGAGGAGGCCCTGGGAAAGCAAGGCAGAGAGGGGTCAATGCACCTATGAGCCAAGGATGGCTAGTGGCCAGCAGAAGTTAGGAGAAGAGCAGAGAACAGAATCTTCCTCACAGTCATAAGAAGCAATTAGCCCTGCTGACACTTTAGTCTTGGCCTTCTAGCTCCCAGAGTTGCAAGACAAAAGATTTCTGTGGATTAAACTGCCCAGTTTGTGGCAGCTTGTTATGACCTTGGCACACTAATACTCCTCCATTCATAAGGAACAGAAATGCTAAATCTCAGTTAGAGGTTAATGAAAATACAACTATGGGGCCTTTTCCCTATCCAAGTTTATGGAGCTGCTGAACTTTATCCCTAAGTCTTGTCCATGAGTCCATTTTCTGTTTCTGTACAAAAGTACCCAAGTCTGTGTACTTTATAAAACACAGGCTTACTCAAGCTCACAGCACTGGAGATTCAAGAGCAGGGTGCTGCTGGCTGCTTGGCTCTGGTGAAGGCCTCCCTGGCTGTATCACAACGTGGCAATGGCATCTTGGGGTAGTGGCATTTGTGAGGGGGGGATCACAGGGTGAGACAGAGGCTGGAGAGTGGGAGGGCCAGCACTGTTCCTTGAAAATGTCTCACTCTTAGTGAAGGAATTCATTCCATAAGACCAGAATTAGTCCCTTCCAGGCCACACCCCTAAGGACCAAGTCACCTCCCACTGGGCTCCAGGTCTTTGTCTCACATCAAATGTTATTGGTACATAGCAGGTGGCTGCTCTGTGGTCAGCTGCTTTCAGAGATATGGGGGACCCAGTGACCACAGAGGCCCAAGACCTTTCACTGGTTTGGGGCCCTCTGTCTCACAGCTGGCCAAATGCTTTTCCCAGCAGACAACACCAGGGCCCAGCTCAGCAGCCTCAAGTTATGAGTTCTGTTTTTGGCAGTCTTAGGGATTGAACCCAGAGCCTTTGCAGTGAGCTATGTCTTCAGCTCATTTATTCACTGAGGCGGGGTCTCACTAAATCACTAAATTGCCCAGGGTGGGCTCAAATTTGGAATTCTCCCTTGCCAACCTCCCAGTGCTGGAATTATAGGCATGCACCACCATGCCCAGCTAAATTCATGTATTCTTGAGCCAAAGAATTTGTCATGCTGCCTTTCAGTCTTACAGGTTTTTTCAGTCTTACATACTCGGTTCTCTTTAGAAGTTTCCAGAAAGCACTTCAAACTTGTAACCTTGTAATTACAATTTGGTGGTGGAGAATGAAGGGACATCTCTGAACACGCTGATCTTTCTTCTTGGTCTAACAGCCTCTTTACATTTGGATCCAACCGACTCCTGGGCTGCAGTCTACCCGGCCAGTGGCCCACTGTCCCTTCTGAAGGCACCCTGACAAACTACCCAGCTCAGCCTCAGGTGTTCCTCTCCACAGTGGCACCCTCTGGAGGTCATGAGGAAACAGCTCAGCACTTTACACATTTGGTGGTGACTTCTGTTCCCAGCAGCCATGTCCTGCTCAACTTGTTAGAAATTTCTCTTTTCTAATAATGTCCACCCATTGTTATTAAAGCCTAGAGGAGCTCTTTCCTTTATGCCACTAGTGGGGATGTAAATTAGCACAGCCTCTATGGAGAACAGTACAGATGTTTCTCAAAAAGCTAAAACTACAACATGACCCAGCAATCAACCCTACTCTTGGGTCATATCCAAAGGAAATTACTCATTAATAGCCAAGATACAGAACCAGCCTAGTGGCCATCAACAGAAGAATGGACAAAGCAAGTGTGGTATAGGTACACAATGGAGTATTATTTGGTCATAAAGAATGAAATCCTGTCATTTGCAGTAGAATGGATGGGACAAGGGGACTTTATGTTAAATGAAATAACCTGGACCCACAAAGACAGATAATGCACGTTCTCTTGCATATGTGGAAACTAAGAAAAGTCAACCTAGAAGGAGAATAGGGACGGCGACGGTGCTGGGTGTGGTGTGGGGAGAAAGGGTGCTTGGCTATGAGCAATGCACATGTTACGGTATGTGAGAATATTACACTGAATCCCTGTAATGTGTATGATTAAGATGCATTAATAAAAAATAAAAAGTGAACAAGATAAAAAATGTAGTAAGGGTGGGTGAAAAGCAGAGCAGCGGCTGATCTCAGACCTCATTTTCTGAAGCCCAAGAATGTTCGTAATCATCAGAAAGAGCATGGTTTTGTCTGTGTTTGCCAGAGTCTGACCCCTGAGGTACGTCTGCTAAAGACACTCTCAGATCTGGTTGAGAATCTCAAAGTGTCCTTCAGCTGCCGCCTGCCTGTTTGTGCAAATGAAACTTGCCATTCTCCTGGCAAGTGTCCCGTGGCTAATGCACCATGACTTGATGGCTGTGAGGTCACAGCATAGTTGTGGTCATGGAAACACAGGAAAGCAGGAGGATGAGCCTTTCATTTCACCCCCGCCCAGCCCGAGCTCCATATCACTGCCCACCACAGGCCAAGATCTCACTGCTCCCAGGTGCACAAGGCCTACCTGAAGGCCTGGCCTCTATGACGAAGCCAGTGGTGGGTGTGCTGCCAGGGCTGCCCTCTGTCCACTGCAGGGTCAGGTCTGAGGTGGATTTGGTGATCGAGACATCTCTAGGGGGACCTGGGGACCCTGCAGGACAAAGAGAGAAGGATGGAGCCATTGGTCTTGGGGGAACTGGTCGTCCCTCAGTGAGGGACCAGGCCTTCTAGATTCCTAGGCCTCCAGGCAGGTTACCAACCCTCATTCTACCACAGACTTCATCCTAAACATAGAAAGTGAGCTGGCTGTGGTGGAGCACATCTGTAATCCCCGTTCTCTGGAAGGCTGAGGCAGGAGGGTCTCAGGTTTGGACCCAGCAAAAGCAATTTAGCAAGACCCTATCTCAAAATTAAAAACAAAATTAAAAATTCAAAGAAAATAGAAAGGGCTAGGGATGTTGCTCACTGTGAAGGCCCTGGGTTCAACCCTCAACACTGAAAGAAAAACAATTAGGAAGTGATCAGAGGTCAGAAAGAGCTAGTATAGGTAGAGCACCCAGCACCTGTTATGCCCAAATATGGTCCTGTGTTGAGCCCAAACGGGCGTCTAAACCAAGGTGAAGAGCTTGCTAAGTGGGAAATTCCAGAATCCTTCCTGTGATATGCGAACAGTTTTAAATTTTATTTCAAACACTGAATTAATTTCGGCTCACAAAGTTAATCATTCCACAAGTCTGGAAATGATGGCCATGTTCGTGTGTGTGGGGGACAGACAGATACAGTTGTGTTCATCAACCAGTGCAGTTTTCAACAAAAACAAAACTGTACCTAACACTTCTGTTTGTGAACCCAATTGTTTGTGAACAAAAGCTTCCGTGAACTGAGGCGCCAATTATATTTTCTCTTGCTTGTGTTCCCATTAAACAAACACAAATGTCTGCACTTAACTATGAGGAGTTGCTCCTTCGCACATGAGGAGCCCACTGTGCGCTTCCTTTGCAGACTTCCACGTTGCCCAAATGTCCCGAGCTTCTGCAACTCTACCCTGCCAGAAGGGCTAGGCTGAGGAGCTAAACAAATTCTCAGCTCAGTGAAACCAGAGGTGAGGCTGGAGGTATGACTAGTGCCCATCTGTCACCCAAGTCCCACTCACCCTCGGTGGGACCAGCCGTGACATTGGCTTGGAGCTCAGGCCCATAGGCGATGGTCCGTGCTTGGACCCGGAAGAAGTAGGTGACCCCCTTGGTGAGGTCTCGCACCTTCAGCCAGCGCTGCCAATTCCCCTTCACGTCCACCGTCACCACCTTGCTCACACCTGGACCAGCGAAAAGCAAAGAGGAGAAGGCGCTGGGCCCCGAGGAGCAATCCAGCACTGTCTGATCTGCGGTGATAACCAGGAGAATAGCCTGCAGTTGGCTGAGGAAGTGGTTCTGACAATTAGGAGTTTAAGCAGTCATTAGGGTCAATTTTCAGCGCAGATAAGTGTAATTAGAATTTAAGCTTGATAAGTAGTGCCAATGAGGAAAAGAACCCAACCCACAGTGCCTGGGAGAGATGGCCTAACTCGTTGGTACCCTGGAAGTAGGGAGGACACTCGCCCAGCATGTGGGTGACATGGGCAGGGGTGTGGTCCTGCCTGTCTCAGTACAGGCTCCCTCGATGGCGCTGCAGAGAGGGTCCCCTTCCCACACGGCCCTGAGCTGTACCAAGTCCTGTATCATTTGTGTAGATGACATGAACCTCAAGGTTCAGGCACAAGGAAGAGACGGGTACAGAAGACACCCAGAAATATACTTGATAAGGTAAAAGGAGTACTCCATGAGGCATCTGTGGCCTGACTGGGTTGGCCACCTTGTGGCCTACAGGCTCAAAAACTTGTGAGAACATCATCTGTGGCCCTTGAAGCTAAGAAAAAGAAAAATCTGCCAGCGTAAGTATTGATGCCTTGATTCAAGAACAGTGACAACAGAGGCAGGGAGCAATGCAGCAAGGTTGCTGGCTGAATGAAGTACAGGAGCGCCCCGTCGTGGGAGACACCTTCCACGGGGCCTCACGCCGCCCTAGAGCTGTGGGTTGTACCAGGCCCTAGGCACGCTGGGTCTTCCCCAGGTGCCCTGCAGTGTTGCCACTCAGCACCAGAGTCGACTTGTCCTTCCTGGTTTGGTGCCGTGGTACCCCTCTGCACCAATGCCCTTGCACTCGGGGGCTCTTATAAAATAGGGTTTCCTGGATGCCTCTTGGAAGCTGTGACGGCCACCAGGTGATGAAGGGGTGGGTAGCATAGAGATCACAGATACACTGGACAAAGGCAGGATTCACATCCCAGCCAGGAGGATGTGAATCATCATACCACTCTGAATGGTGCCTAGTTTACAACTTGGTGAACTGTTTACTCCTTGAATTTCCACTCTAATGTTTCCAAGCCACACCTGACTCCAAGTAACGGGAACTGCAGGAAGCAAAACTATGGGTAAGAAAGATTATTGTGTAATTAGAAAATTGAAATTTAGTATATGTGTGTTGGGGGGAGGACATATACTAAAAACTATTCAAAGTGGTATTTTCCAGAAGGGAAATGAGGGTCTTTGGTTAAATAAGTTTGAAGATGATGCATTTTAAAAAAATGTTCAGTTCTTAACTACGAGACCTCTCACAGTTCTCAGTGGGCCAGTCCCTGATAGGCCTTTCCTGGAGGAGGTCAGAGGACGTGGGCTTTCAGCAGAACTGCCTTCCGTGCTTGGTGGGTGGCCCCTCCTGCCCTGGGACTAACTGCCCAGTCACTACCAGACACAACACCTGAGGGTGGGCTGCCCTGGTGCAGCAGGACATATGGTGCTATTCAGCTCAGACATTCATTTAGCTGTACTGGGGTTTGAACCCAGAGCCTTCACACTGAGCTACATCCTCTTGTTTGACACCTGTAACTTTAGTGGCCTGTTTCAGAGAAGCAGAACAAAGTATCTTCTCTCCACCAAATGGACCCATCATTCCAGTCCATCAGAGTAAATTTCTCTAATCCTTAAGATCTCCAAAATATCTTCTAGCTGGTTCACTATTTCCTTATTATGCCTCTTATACAGAAGTTTTCAGCAAAATTATTTTCTTCCAAATTATTTCAGAGCGATTTTGGCTGATTTTGATTGACCTCCCATATTTGAGTTTTTCTGTACAAAAATGGGGCCTCTGCTCTTTAGAGAGCCTGACGCCAACCTTATACACAAGGCTCAGGCAAAAGGTCACAAGGGTGACCAGGAAAACATGATGACTGTCAACCGCAGATGACCTACGTCCTGTCAGATCCAAAGTTATTCAGCTAGTAACTTCTTTTTCTGATGTTAAAAGAAATGCCCTTGCTCTTTTCAGAGCAAAAACAAACCCATGTACAGATTTTGTAAACTTGATCCCACTAGGAGGTAGAGCCAATCTGGCTTTCCCTCTACCTCAAGTGTGTCTGAATTTTATTTATTTAGTCAATTTTTAAACCACATCCTGTACTACAAAGCCTCAGGGTGCAATTCCATAAAATACTTCCATTTAAAACATCTTTAAAAACATAAAAATAGCTTTGCCAGCAAACCAGATTCCAAAGAACAGGCCTGTGGAGCACTGCAGGCAGCTTGGTGTTCCAGGTGGCCTAGTGGTCCAGTGGTTTAGTAGTCTGGGTGGTGTGGTAGTCCAGTGTGTGACGGCCCAGTGGTATGGTGCTCTGGTGGCACGGTGGTCCCTGCAGTGGCCAGGGACTAGTCAGCCATGGCTGTGTATGACCCAAGACGATCTTTCTGATGGGATAACCGCACTGGGTAAAGGTAGTGTTTTCTGCTTCCCTTGCCCTGACTGGTCAGTGCCACATACCAGGGTTTTGTAGTCGTCTCTGCCAGGAGGACAAGTCTGAGCATCCATCAACCGTCATTAGCAGGGAAGACCACCATTGGACAACCTTCCCCCCTTCTTGAAAATCATCTGTAGCACACTTTAAAGAGTTTTGTCTGCAAAGCACACTTCAAGCTGACAGCAGTTCACCTTCACGTACATAGACATGTCTCTCTCATCTTTGGCAGTCTTCAGGAGAGGACCACTTCTACGGTGGAGCGAATGCAATTCTACCCCGAGCAAAGATGCTGGTTGTTCTCATTATGTTTGCAAACATGTCTCGAGAAACATATAGCTCCTAGGAGACATCTTAAAATACTGAAAATTATATGTAGATCCAGTTACTACTTCAGCAGTTCCCTGTTGGAAATCCGGATCCAACAGTGGGGGTGGAGGGAGTCTTTGAGAGCCTGACTCAAAGGTGCTCCTATCCTGTGGCCTGTGGTGTCCCAGCACTGTGATCAGCTCATCCCGCATGCCTTGGGTCAGTAGGGACAGATATGCAGTGATCAGGAAGGAGGGAACATGCCCAGGCCCACACCAGGTCAGAACCTGCGGTGATTTGCTCTTTGTGGGCTGCATCTGCTGAGGTTCTGACCTGACCTGACCTGCAGGGCGAGTGCAAGCCACAAAGACCAAGAGTTCGCCCTTCTCTCCTCGTTTCCCAGCATGGAGCAAGCGGCAGAAACATAAGAGGACAAAGCCAGCCCTCTGAGACAGACAGGGACAATGCCAGTGACAGTCTTACGACTTGTCAAAAAAATGATTGCAGGTGAAGTGGCTCCTCCTGTTGCCACTTGGGGCGAGTGACAAGCCCACACCCGCTGTGCAGTCCACAGTGTGTCTGCAGTATGGAGATTTGCTGTGACAGATCCTCCTGGCACTCTGTCTCTGTCGCTCACTTCCACATTTGCTTCTAGAAACACATCACTCCCAACATTTCCTCTGCAAAAGCAGTGGAGCCTGGCTTTGGAATAGGGCCACTTGCGTTCACATTCCATTTTCCTTCTTTCTTTTCCAAATGCAAGTTTGGAGAAAGTGAACTGAAGACTCTACAAATGGTTTCTTTGCCTAAGAAAGGGAATTGAGGCAGCAGCTCGAGGATTTGGGGCTGGAACAGGCATACACAGTGTGTGGTTTGTAGTAAGCATGAAATAAACAGCTGCCTGTCTATGACCCCAGTGGGGTCTTGTTGACAGAGTGCACACAGAAAGCCACACGTGCACTGAACATAATGACTGTGATCATCTAATGTGACACATTTCAGATGCTCTCTGACTTTCCCATTAATGCAAAATGATTGTGATGGTAAAGGAACTGCCATCCCGGCAGTACATGGGAAACCAGCAGTGTGGGTCAGGACCCTCAGAGACTGTGGTGGGGAGGTTTTACAGAAACCCAGAAGCTATTGAGAAGAGTAGAGCATAGGAAAGAGGGGCTTATAATATGCTCTGAGATCACATGTGGAATTTCCTACTGAGGATGCTGTGTGGGCCTATCTTGTCTGGGAGCAACTGCCTTGTATAAGACCGAGGGTAGCTGCCCATGGGGGAGGGGGCTTAGGGGTGCATGCTGTGGGGTCCTTGAGGTTCTGCAGCCCATTACCACAGGACAGGGCACCCTCGTGAGGTGCTTATTTGAGGAAGAATGAGAAGACTCAAGCTGTCTTTGAGTGGGAAGGACTCCTAGGCAAAGTGGAACCCTGGTCTTTCGGGAATCATGTCTCGTTTCAATGGCTCTCTTTGCTTAATATCCTTGTAAAAGGCATTTATAACATGGGCTCATGAGACACGGACGTGTGGTGGTGGAAAGGAGAGGGACTGGTGGCAGGCAGGATGGAAGGTCTCCCTGTGGAATGCACAGGACAATGGGCCAGTCCCCTTCTGCACATCTGCCCCTACGACCTCAAATGAGCTACATCAGGGCTGCACAGTTCCCAGACACAGAGCACAGCTGAGCAGGGGCCGTGACAATTCGGCATCCCTCCAGTGCTTGCTCTGCACTTTGAGAGCACCATGTCCACAGATCACCCTACTATTACTCACCGAAGCTCATCGATCGCCGCAGGCACACTTTGTTTTTCTTGCTCGGTGTTCGCATCTCTGATTTGGGATGCAGCTCAGAATTGACAGTACAGAAGTATTGGGCCGTAGTTTATTGGAAGCATTTTTTCTTTCTTAGTATGTCATAAAATGACAATGAATCTTATAGTCAATGGCATCTTAGATTCGGTGAAATAAAATCCAGCGCTTAAGTGTCCTCCTTCAAATCACCTCCCTGTTTTATCTGAATGTGCTTATTTTAAAAGGAAACTTTTATCACTGCTTTAAATGGAGAGCCAATATTATTTGATGTACTGGTTATATTTTTCCTCCTAGACATTAAATAATCTATAATTTTTACAGTCTGTCTGTGTACATTACTGGGGGGAATCTTCTCTGTACCATGGGGCAGAGACAGCTGGACTCACCTCCAGGTGTTTAATGGGGAGAGAAGAAATGCCAGAGGGCTCTCAGTGGGCATATTAGTAATCCAGGGGACAAACAGATGGCCACAGATGGAATTAAAATAATACCAGAGACAGGTGACACTCTGACCCCTCAGGTACCCCTTCCTGCAGTCCCTGGGCGGATCCCATCAGCTTTGCCCCCAGAAAACACCCTCATCACCGCTTCTACCTTCCTTACCCTCTGAGACTTCCTTGATTCCTACAACCCATTCTCCCAGCAGCCAATTGGATTTCACCTTTGGTTTTCATCTATTATTCATTTTCAAGCCTTTCTGGTGCCTTAGTTCAGGCTCCTTTGTGTCTTGACTCTCCCTGCACACTCTCTGGGGGTCTGCTTCTGATTGATGGAGGATGTTCTAGGGTGATCAATAATCTTCTTTGCATCCCGTGGCATTCAGAGGGTGGTATTCAGCCAGGAGGACGCTGGCTTTGTAGTGGTTGGCCCTCGTGTTCCACTTTCCTTCCCCAGGAAACTTCAGACCACCTTGGAAAGCTCTGGCCGGTGGGATGCTCTCCACAGGGCGACACCGAGCTTTATGCTCTCAGATTGTGCGCACTGAGATGTCTGCGGAAAGTTTTTCCTCAGGCATTGGCCCTGGGAGTCCTCCCTCACCCTCAGTGCCTTCCCAGCCCCATACGTTCCTGGTACCCCATCCTTCTTCCTCAAAGCACCCATCACTGTCAGATTTCTGCTTGGTGGTTTAGTGTTTTGAATATTTTCTCTCTTCCTGGAATAGAAACTCTCTGGACTTGGGAGAGCAGGATCTCAGTACACAAGTCAGTGAGCGTCCTTGCTTTCCTGGGTCAGTGGATTTCAGCACTTAAACAGCTCTCGGCCTGCAGTGGGTGCTTAATGAATAACTGCTGGGCGAGTGGGGAAGGGAAGGGGAGCCAGAGCATGGGGGGTGCTGGGCATTTGCACCTCTTCCAAGATGTAGATGGTATCTGGAAGGTCAGTGCTGGAGTAGAACTTAGGGTACTTCTGTCAGGGATGATATGGACTAGAATCAGGAGGGAGAGAAAAGAGACATTTTGGGTGTCAGGGACTAGGTCAAGGAAGGTTCATGGTGTGATTCCACGGGGCATGCATCGCCCTGGCCTTGGACATGCAGGGCAGTCCTTCTGTGTTCCTAGCAGTGAGGGAGTGTGGTGCCCGCTCCTGAACCTCTGCTCTTACCTTGGACAGGTGCCAAGGGCTCATATACCACTCGGTAGCCCTGCAGAACGCCGTTGGCTGCCACTGGCTCCCCCCAGGACACGTTCAGTGTGGTAGAGGTGATTTCTGAGAATGCCAGGAAGCTGGGGACCCCAGGAGCTGGAAGAATGGAGAACACTGTAGTGACTTTCACAAAGGCGCCTTTATGGATCACACACACTCATCTGTGCCTCCGTAGAGGAAAGGAAATGTTATTAGGTGTTATTTTCAACCCAGTAAAAGTCTAAATGCCACAGAATGAAAAGGAGACTCATTGATCACCTCCGAACTTCCTAGGATCAATCAGAAACACAGGGTGGAGAAAATGCCAAAATCAAACACAAAGGAGCTGAGAGGCGGACTGACAAATGCTTGAAGATGAATAATGGATGGAAACAGAAAATGACATGCTTATGGCAGTTTCCAGAGACTGAAGGTCCCAGGGACTCGCACCCTACTCTTCTGGGGACTGGTGGTGCTTAGTGGTAAACAAGGCCTTCCTCATCCTTGCCTTCCTCCCTCCTCCCTCCTCTTCCCTCTCACAGGGGTCCAGAGGTCTCAGAGGATCCCCCTGTTCCTTCCTCTAAACCCTCAACACTGTGGTCTCAGATACCAGGGTTGGGAGAGGAGGTGGCTAGCTGGGCAGTTGAAGCTGTTGGTGGAAACGAAGGCCAGTGTGTGACTGGGAGCATGGCAGGGCCACTCACACAGCCTCTGCTTGGACTCTGCAGATAGGCGTGCACTAGATTGTCCTCTCACCTCCAACAGCCTGGTGGGCAACTGGTCTCCTCCATCTCACACCTCTGTGCTACTTGGAAGCACTCATTGGAGTGGCACCCACCCTCCTCTCTGCTCTGCCCTGTCCTCGGGTCCTTTAGTCCACAAACCACTATATTCCAGTGTCTCAAAGAGGCCCACCCCTGCACTCTGCTCCCCCAATTGCCCACGTTCTTCCACTTAGCGTCTCAAACTGGCCTGTGGTACTGGACGAGGAAAGAAGGAGGCAGCCCTGGCACTCTGGCGCAGCCATCTCCTGGAGATGTGCCAGGTGCACTGGCCAGTGGTCAGTCTTCTGGGAGGGGCATCAGTCTACTGACACTGCCCACCAAACATTGGGGGTCCCTGAACCCCACATCTTCATCCATAGTCTCCCAAGCCTGGGTCTCACAGAGGGTCACTGAGAGCCCCAGGACCCAAAGCAAGGGTGCCATTTCTTGGGGAGACCTCTGATCTCCAGGCCACTAGAAACTGAGACACACTGAAAGGGTGGCCTATTGTACACGTGCCGGGCCCTGTATTGGCCTGGGGCTTCCAGCAGGGCAGCTCCACAGCACAGCTCCGTCTGTCGGACCCAGCCAGGTGTGTGGCTGTTCTAAGGGTGGTGTGGGAGCTGAAAACCCAGGAGCACCTGGCCTTGGGGCCAGCAGATATGCTGACCAGGTATTTGGTGTGGCTCAGCCCCCAGCAATCTGCACAGAATGAAGTGGCTCTGGACGACACCTTGAGCATCAGGAATGAGGCCAAGCTGTAAACACATCGCCCTTTCTCTCTCTGCTGCCCTCTTGCACTCCAGAGAAAATATGCCCCATTCCTCCCATCATCGTCTAGCACTGACCTAGCACCATGCCAGGCCAGGCACTGGGGAAGCATGAATCACACCCAGTCCTGCCTCTTCTCCAGAGTCCCAGCTGGGGATGTGAAGGTCAGGCAGAGCAAAAGGCCATGGAAACCAAGAGAAAGGGCAGTTTGCTCTACCAGGGAGCCCAGAGACTACCAGGGCAGCGACGCAGCCAGAGATCTCAAAGTCAGTCCATCCAAGGCCTGCAGAGAGGAAAGTGGTGCCCACCTACCGGCCTGATGGGTGCACCCCTGCCGGGGGTCGCTCCTGGGGCCATCACCAGCAGCATTGAAGGCAGATATGCTGACCAGGTATTTGGTGTGGCTGGTCAGGTTCTTAAGCTTCACCGTGGGCTCAGGGAGGAATAGGACCTTCATCTTCTCAGTTTCGTTCCGACTGCCTGCCTCCCAGTAGTAGATCTATCAGGAAAACATGAGGCTGAGGGTGAGAACGGGGAAGTCCTGCGGTGAGGCTGGGCTGAGCATGGGGAAGCCCTGCAGTGAGGCTGGGCTGCGTCCTAGGAGGACTGTGACAGCCCTCTCCTGAGGGACCCGGGAGCATGGGTGCTGGTGGGGTGGATGCAGGTCCTTGCCGCTAGTGCTGTCAGGCAATGGGTTGTGCCTCTGAGTTGTCAGCTGCACCACTCAGTCAAACTGCTCAAAGTGGAGCCTGAGGACAGAGGCCTCATCCCTTCAGCCATTAGTCCTGGGCCTGTGTTATAGAGCTTGCCCCACTGTGTGTGTCTGTCCTGTCCTGCAGGAAGATGATCACCCACTATCTAGCCCTGCTCTGACCCATCCACAGAATGAGCCTCAAACTCCCACCTCCATGTTCTCATGTTTTGTTCAAATCCTATAGCTAACTATTTGGTCAGTATGGCAAAAATACTTTGAAAAGTAAAGCAGCAAAATCACAAGAGATCCACACTGGGCTCAGAACTGGTGGGAAAGCCCATGCCTCCCTTGGATAGCATTTCCTCCCATCTAGCTTTGATGCGCTCACAGGTGAACTTCATGTCTAAGTACAAAGGTTTGAGTTGACTGCCAGAACTGCTTCCCTAGACAGCTGGCTGGGAACTACTGCTCCAGCCAGTGCCAGCTGAGCTGCCCAAAGACAACAACAGCCTGTGGATCCATCTTGGCTCATGGGCCTAAGCCCCAGCCAGGCCCAGAGAGCAGCATGCCTCGGGTGTAAAAGCAACACAGAGGTGATGTTGAGCACTGGCGAAGCTGGGGCCAGGGTCTCACCTTGCACACCATCAGGTCACATCTGTGAGGCGCAAGGCCTGACTAGTGAGTGTGGCTGATTTCCAACTGCAAGATACAGGGGAGCTGACCAGAGAGGATCCTGCACTCACATAGCCCCAGCTAACTTGAGATCAATATCCAAGTTCAATGTCTTCATCATTAAGGAAATGAGAAAACATATTTTGGACATACATAAATAGCACCTGGCCTCCGGGCTCACAGGACCTTCCAGTACCTCATCAATCACTGTAACAGCCCTGCCATGGAGGAAGGTATTAATTTTCATAAAACACCTACAAAAATCATTTTTAAATGGACATTTAATTGGCCCAATAGTCATCAGGGCAGGCAAGCAAGCCCAGAGAATCTGGTAACTGATCAACTGGGGCTCCTGGAGACCAGACAAGGACATTAATTCTGGGGAAGCATGTGGGTATTTTCTGCAGGGGCCTTTCGTGGTATCCAGGGCTCCTACATCTTAGGGTAGGGAAGCAGCGAGGAGCACCTCACCGCTGGATGAATCCCTCTGTACATCATCCCTCCTGATAAGTGGTACACCAGGCTGCCTTCCTTTTCCTCCACCTTTACTGCATTTAGCTATTTCAGTCCGGTGGCTCTCAAAGCGGGGATCCCAGAATCCATACCACCTGCAAACTCGTTAGAAATGCAATTCTCGGGCCCCCTCCCAGAGTCTCACTCAATGAATTGAGAGTAACGTCCAGCAGTGATCCAGGGCAGTGCTGGGGTCGACAGCATATTCTTTTGAGGACACCCTGGCTCCTGCTACTAATAGTAAATGGGCTGGGAGCTCTAGGGTAGATACAGGAAGAGGCCAGGTTCCCACTGCAAGGTCCAGAGCAGGGACAAGTCCTCAGCACCTTTGGATGAACTGAAACTGCCACCTGGGCTGCTCTGCGATGGGCACAAAGCAGCCTCAGTGAGTACCCCCCTCTTTGCCCAGTAGCTTTGACCCAGGGCCTGGCCTCTGGGCTGTGCCTGCTGTCCATCTGCTGCTGAGAAAGCAGCAGGGCACAGTTAGCAGGCAGTGCCCGGGAGCAGGGCCAATATCCCAGCTGAAGCCCTCCGGCTTCCTGCCGGGCGCACAGTGAGCAGAAGGAAGAGTCACCAGCTTGCCTTGTAGCCCTGGATGTTTCCATTCTGGCTCTCAGGAGGTGGCGGGTCCCATGTGACCTCCAGCTGGCTGGCTGTGAGTGGGGTCACCTGGATGTTCTGTGGGGCCATCGCTGGGGCTGAGGAAAGAAAAGGGCATGAGGGTAACTGGGATGTCTCTTCATGAGCCAGCTGGGACCACCACCACACACCCCCAGGGGTCACATAAGTCCTAATTCTTTGAAGGACAGCATGGGAGACAGTGCCCTGGACATTGCCCAGCTTGGGAAGCCTCAGGCACAACCACATGCCAGCTCCACAATACATCACAGCAGATCTTAGTAAGCCCTTTACAGTACCAGGGGATGCTACAAGCCCTCCTAGAACATACCTACATCCACAAAGTAAAATATATAGAATTGCAGGGAAAACTGATTTCACAAGGTAAGTTAGCCAGATATTCAATAAACGTATGTTATTGGTGAACACAGAGTGCAGGCTCAGGGGATGGTCTGACACCTGCTGCGAGATCAAAGCAGTCATGACTGAGATGGACACCTAGAGGTCCCAGTGGCACCTGGGGTTTGGGCACCACAGACACTGCTGTGCCAACATTCCTGATTGGGGAGAGGCTGAGTCTGAGGCAGAGGGTACAGGAAATGAAGACAGCCATGCTGCTGTCACAGGCTTAGTGTCCTGGGCATAGAGCTTCATTCTAGATAGAGCTAGTGTAGGGATATCACAGAACTACCCCTTCCTGAGGACTGTGAGTCAGGTTTCTATGAACATGGCTTCAAGTTGCTCTGAGGCCTGGCTCTGGCTGTAAATTCTGAGTACCAAATTCTCACTTCCTCTTCCTCCCTCCCAGTGGGAGGTGATCCCTCCTCAGTAACATGTCAAGGCCACAGCAAAGTGTGTGTGCCACATTCTGGAACATTTCTGTCCTCTCTGTTTTGCTAGCTTCACGCTGTCTCTTAAGTCTATACTTGGTACTTTTTCATGATGATCTGTTCTTTACCTCCTGGGAGCTACTCCCTTCTCCCATCTGGACACTCCTGGCGGAAACTGGGGCTGGGCCGGACCCTGGGGAGTTGCATGGAATCTTTCTTGGGTTCCTGACTCTGGGAAAGCAGAAGCTAGCTAAGTCCTCTTCACCTCCTGCAATCCTCCGGGCCTGCCCTCCAGGAGGGCCAGCTGCCTTTGGATTCAGTCTATTTATAAACACAGGTGACCAAACAGTCACGGTCTGGGGAGATGGCCAGCACACAGGCTGAGAGGCCTTCTGGGGAGAGAATGACCTCGTGAGTCACCCTTTCCCCGTACCCCCTCCCCACTTTCTGCTCCCCCCAATGTAGAATAAAATAGTAATTAACACCCGCTCAGCCTGACACCGACTATTTATTTTGTTCTAACTGTGTGGTTTCCATATTATCACTGCCCACCCTGCCGTTAATGGAAATGTTAATAACCCACACCAGGTTGCTGTGACAGATGCTCAGCCTCATTATCAGAAATTCTTATTTACCGCTCCATTAAACAACAGAATCACACAAAAAAACAATTCAATCAAAACTAACTGGAGGAATTTTAACAGCCACATTAATAATCCAAAACATAAATAAAGTTAATGTCTTTTGCATGTTTGCCATCGGCAACTCTATTGCAAAATTACTGTTGTACAATTAAAATGTGAAAGGCAAAATTGAGCATGGCCATTACCCTGGTCGTGGGTTAGGACCCCCCCTCCACCAACGCCCCCAAGGGTTTCTTTACATGGACTCAACCAAACCCAGTGCAGCAATATCCCTGGACTCAGATGTCCATCTGTAGGAAGTGATGGAATTCATGTGGTCCAGGCAACCTCACCCCATACCCAGGAGCCCACGTGTCTCTTGGCTGGGGTTGATACACACTGGACAAAGGCCCGGGTGCCGTTTCAGGCAGCCGAGATGCTTCCATGGCCCCGCCAGCTACGCTGCAGTGTGGTGCTTTGTGCTGTAAAGATTCTGCAGGTAACAAAGAATTTTTTTTTTTTCGTTGATGACACATGCAGGGAAGAGAGAAATATATGTAAACACTGAGCAGAGCTTGTTGGTTTCGAGACTTGTTTTTTTGGCTCCTGCAAGCTGCTGGCTCTCCAGCCTGATAGAATTTGACTTTCAGGAAGGCCCTGGTGTTCCCAGTGCTGAACGCAAGCCTCATTCAAGGAATGTGTGTGCAGCTGGGGAGTCCATGGAGCGCTGGCTCAGTCTTTATCTTTTTGTTTCCTTAGCTGGGCATTTGGGGCACAAGGAGAACACAAATAACAGCCAGCATGTTCCTTTAAAATGCATGAAATTATTTTTAAAAAGCATTTTAACCAGCAATGTCTGGATTTGCTGAATCATAGATTGCCTACAAACAGCATCAGAGGTGAATGGAAAGGTTATGGTGCAAGTCTGTGATTTACTCTGTAGGTCTCATGCAGAGCTGAAGACAGAACTACCTGACTCCAGTCCTAGCAGGGTTGCTCCTGTACCTCCATCAGGGCACTGAAACAGCCTTGGAGAGAGACTTCATTAACTAGGAACATAAAAGACTCAGGGGCTTCCAGAAGCATTGCACCTGACAGCTATAGCAGTGTTCCAGAGGTTTCTGGAATTTTCTGGAATCCTGCCTGGTTGCTTGGGGAGGCCTACTAAATTGCATGTTGTGGGCTGAGCCAGGCTACAGTCTGGCTCTCCCTGGACTGCCTACATCTACCAGGAAGTGGTGGGGTGGAGGCTGGCAGGGAAGCCCTACAGAGCAGTGAAAGCAGTGCTCTGCCCTCCTGACTCAGTTCTCGGCTGGCTCATCACCCTGCGTGACCATCAGCTTCAGCTGGATAAGGAAACAGACACTGGTGCAGAGTGGTTGTCCCAACTCAGTCTTCACTCCTTCCTTCCTTCCTTCCTTCCTTCCTTCCTTCCTTCCTTCCTTCCTTCCTTCCTTCCTTTCTTTTTCTAGATAGGGCTTTGCCATGCAGTTCAGGCTGGCCTTGAACTCATTGTGTAGCCCAGGCCAGCTTTGAACTGGCAGCAATCCTCAGCTTCAATCTCCCAAGTGCTGGGATTACAGGTGTGCACCACTACACTGGCCTCATTTTCTGTTTATCCACATTCTCTCACCGCCGGATGACCTTACTGCCACAGGGTCCTGTATCTAACCCACGCTCAGCCCTTGGCTTGGGCTGTAGGAACCTCTGCTGCAGGGAAGGAGCAGATGGCACCAGCACTCAAACCACAGAGGGAAAGAATGCTCCACATGTAACACCCCCCATGGTCTTATCCCACCTGTGGTCTCAGTTACCTGTGATCAATATTGGTCCAAAAATAGTAAATGAAAATTCCAGGGAGACCACATTCAGGTAACTTTTGTTACAGCATATTATTATAACTGCTCTATTTTATTATTAGTTGTTGTGAATTGCTTACTGTGTCTAATTTATGAGCTAAACTATACCACAGATATATACACATAGGAAAAACTAGCATATACAGGTTCAGTGCATTGACAGTTTCAGGTCTCCTCTGGTATTGGGGGTGGAGCCCTGATGATAAGGGGATCCCTGAGGATGAGGGACAGCTGCATGTGGCCTTTGGTAGGGCAGCAGAGGCCTGAGAGAGCAAGGGGAGGTTTCAGAGTTGTAGGAATTGACCCTGCAGTGAGAGGGATGTTCATTCATTCAGTCCTTCACTCTCCTACTTAGATATACACTCCATGGCAAGGTTGAGCCCAGTCTGGGCAATTTAACCACTTAGTGAGACTCTATCTCAAAATAAAATTATTAAAAATGGCCAGGGTATAATAGCTCAGTGTGAAGGCTCTGCTGGTTTCAATCCCTGGTAATGCAAAACAAAGAAAAACCCACTCCCTGTGGAGGGAGATTCATCTGTCTGAGTTTAGACAGCGGCAGAGCTGTGGGACTTGTAGTGGCCTCTGCTAACTCCATGGGCCACATGACTCTCTTTGATCAAGGACAGGGGAACAGCAGCAGTACATGAGCAGCAGTGAACAGGGGCCAACCAGCCCAGAAGCTCCAGAGGGCTATGTGGCCACAGCCTCCTCTTCCCCACACCCTCTAGACTAGCTGAGCCTTTATCTGAAATAGAGCACAGGAGGCGGAGAGGCACGGCAAACCCTGAGGGCTGGCCAACGGTGGTGAGCACTGTGTGGGTGTCGGGGTCGCTGAGGTCCGAGGCTTTCTTGTTTCCATCGTTCACATTTGCTAGACACTTCCTGAATGTTAACCAGGCCCCGAGTTTAGGGCGGCTGGGGCTGGGTGGATAGATAGATGTAAAGGACAATTTCGTAAGGCAGAGAAATTATAGAAATGATAATGCAGGGTAGAAATGAGCACACATTCACAGGGCCAGGAGAGGCGCCTTCCAGCTGGGGATGTGGATGTTTCTGGAAGACAGAATGTTTGGCTTAAGTAATGGGGAAGATTTACCATGGGACAATGGGCCAGGGAGCGAGGGCACTTTTGGAAGTGAGAAAGGAAGGAGCAGAAGTCCAAAGTGAAAAAGCTTTGTCTGGTTCACAGTAAGCAGAAGATTATCCTGTTCTAGGGCCACCCTTGGCCACAGCAGGTAGCCACTACTGCCAGGGTCAGCCTTGGCCATGCAGGGCTCCAGCTCCTGCTCAGTCATCTTGGTCGTGCTGAGCACCTTGCTTTTGCTAGATACATGTTAGACTATGACAGACCATACTAGGTTTCCACTTTCAGTTATTATTTTGGTAGCACAGGTTTTTAACTGATAATTTGAGGATCATTGTTAATGTTTTACTATAATGAAATTTCTTTATATGATTAAAAAAATTCTACACTCATCAATTCACTATAATTGCATCAACATTTTCCTGGTCAAATACTCTCTCTGACTCCCCGTTGATGTAAACAGGAAATAGAATTCGCTAATCTAATTTACCTTCTCTGCAAACTTTGCCAGCACATCTGTTCCCTGAAGCAGGGATATCTGGAGATGTGCTCCAGGTCTGGGTAATTATGTGGCCTCTGGGGCCTTCTCCAGGCATGAAGGAGGTCTAAGCAGGACATAGCTGGAACTGGAGAAAGGGAGTAGCATCTCGATGCAGGAAAGCCAGAGTGGGGATTTGGTGGTCTTGGTGAGTGAGCCACAAAACAAAAAACTCCTGTGTAGAGTCAAGAGCACAATCTTCAGAGCAAAGAGTCCAAATGACTGCTGTCCTGTAAGAGGAAGTTCGGGGCCCAGTGCCCGTGATGGGCCAAGTCCAAAGCCTGGTCCCCTGTACTGCAGGTCACAAAGAGAACTGCAGCTGGCATTATAAAGTAATGTTTTTCTTTATTTCTTTTTTTGTGGTACAAGGGATCGAACTTGTGGTACTCCACCACCAAGCTAAATCCTCAGTCCTTTTATTTTTTATTTGGGTACAGGGTCTTACTAAGTTGCTCAGGTGGGTCTTACTAAGTTGCTCAGGTGAACTTCAAATTCTCATGCCTCAGCCTCCCTACTGATGAGGCTACGGGTGTGTATCATCACACTCAACTATCAAGTGCTTTTTTATTTGTGTTTTTTCTGGTGTTGAGAGGATTAATTGTCTGACTAAATTTGCATGTCTGTATATGGGTTCATATATTTACACTTCGAAGATATCAATGGATAAAGCAATAACCACTCTTGAGACCATGTCACCTTGTCTACAGATTAGTTGTGATTGTACTATTTTTTATGCTAATTGGTGTCTGTTTGTTAATACATTTTTGTACTCTTATTTAAAAAAAAATGCTCACAACAGGCAATTCCAAGTGAGAAGCCCATATTTTATGAACTTGTAATGGATGTGAGGTATGTGGACCACCCTTCTCTTAGCCTAGAGCCCCCTCTCCAGAATTCTCCAGGACTTTGAGGTCACCAGCAGGTAGAGGTGACTTTTAGCCCATCAGCGGCAGCAACTATGACAGCTCACAGGTGACATGT
The DNA here is from genome assembly GCA_004027595.1 of Dinomys branickii. NCBI lineage: Eukaryota > Metazoa > Chordata > Mammalia > Rodentia > Dinomyidae > Dinomys > Dinomys branickii. The sequence continues at coordinate 95,010 of PVLD010002995.1, forward strand.
GCACAGAGGTGCTTCTGGGGACCCTGCAGGTGGCTCTTCCTGCCTTTCATCTGACTCACACAGTTCTCATCACCCTACTATTCACTGGCCTCATTTCACAGATGAGAAACCAAGGCCCAGGCCACAGCTGGTCGATGTATGGGTTCAAGTGTGCTCAACCAGCAGCTGGACTTCAAGCCCTCCTCCCACAGACACCCAAAGGGTGGTGTGGAGTCCACGCCCATGTCTCTAGCAGCATCCTCAGGTGGTCACATCCCACTGTGGCTGCCTGAGCTTTGCTCTGAGCTCCAAATCTCTCTACTTTTCCTCCCATTGCCTTCTGTGCTCGGCCAGAACCAAAAACTGCTCTAGGAAAGTGCACAAGAGAACATCAGGAAACTGGTCAGCAAATTGTCTGTAGAATAGTCACTGATATGTGGTGCAGATATAGTTCTGTGCCAGGGCCAGAGTCCTGGGCTCTCAGTCCTCACACCTGCATCTACCTGTGTGACTTAGGGTACTGTGTTTAATCTCCCTGAGCCTCATATGTTATCATGAGTTACAGTGGAAAATACTGAACTTGAAGAGTTTGAGGATGAAACAAATGACTGGCTCCTGGAAAGCACGACTTCAGGAGAGCCAGACCATGTGTTTCACTATGGGCTTCTTCAACCTGGAGTTGTAGGGTCAACTCTGTCCTCTCCCCACTCAGGGGATTGCTAGGGAAGTGGGGTGGGGAACAGGGAAGGCTCCATGTTGTCAGTAGGACTCCTGTTGCCCCCTTGCTAGCTGGCTGCAGAGAAGCAACTGTGCAGCTGTGAGATGCTCTATGGGAAGGTCTTGCACAGAAGGAACTCAAGAAGGCTTCTGGCCAAAGCTTCCCAGGAACTGAGGCATTAGACCGGTGGTGGTGTACCTATGGCATATGTGCCACAGTGGGCTGTTTGTATCACTGAGAGTTCTGTTATTGTATTTTTCTTTCAAGATAAAGGTTGTGTTTTCTACACTAAAACCTCAGTATTCAGGTTTAACTGCTGAGTTGACATCTTGTAATTAATAAGAGGGTTTTAGATTGTAGTTTGGGCACTTGGTCTCTAAAAGGTTTGCCACCACCGCTTTATACCAACAGCCTTTGATGGACAGAATGCTGCCAATAGCTGTGTAAGTGAGCTTGGACATGGGTCCCCATCCCTGCCTGATCCTTCAAAGTCACAGGCCTTGTTGACACTCTGCCAGAGACCCTGAAGTAGAAGACCCAGCTATTTTCTGCTTGGATTCCAACCCACAGAAACTATGAATTAGTAGATGTGTTGCTTCTAGCACATAACTGGGACAACTTGTTACACAGTACCAGCTGACTACGACATCTCAAGTAGAGCAGTAGGTCCTTAGGTGGGTGCCTATCCTGAGCCCATCCTCTACCAAGTCTGGGAGCTCAGAGACTGGCTGGAGTTTGGTAAAGAGCCATCAGAAGCACTGGTTTTCAGATGTGACTATGAAGCAATAACCCACCGTTGGAGTCAACATGACTCCATACATGGAACAGAGCTAAACTGGGAGAAGAAATGAGACCTGCGCAGGGCCTTTGTGATGAGGCCATTTGTTGGCGAGGGTGACAGAATGCTGGACAGAGCAGGAATTAACTGAGGGGTCTGATCACAGGCACTTCCAAAGCACAGAGTAGAGGTGATGACAAGAACTTAAGGCTGACTAGGCACATACATATGCGAGGGAAGGTTGGATCCTTGTGTTGATGGTCTAGGAGCACAGAGTTATATCAGCCTATCTTGTATTACTACCACAAAATACCCGAGTAACCTAACTTTATAAAGAAAAGAGGTTTACTTAGCTCTGTTTTGGATGCTGAAAATCCAAACAACACAGCGCAAACAGGCTCTGGGGAGAGTCCTCCTTCAGCTGTCTCACCAGCACTGGTGGGAGCAGAGATCATACAGAGAGGCAGACAGCAGAGACCGGGGCCCCTCCACTGTGGGAGGCCTTAGATCTAGGACCTAAGGACTTCCCACCAAGCTCTGCCTCCTAAAGGCCCCACCTCCAAAGATGGCCACACTGTACCAAGAACCCCTGAGGGACACGCCCCATCCCAACCACAGAGTGGCACAGGGCACCCTCCTTTCCTCAGCCTGGGAATGAGGCCTCGGCTGATCTGCCAGGATATGGCAGCTACCATCCTAAAAAACTGAGTGGGTTTAACATGGTGTTTGAAAAACAAGTGTTTTAATAGGAAAGGCTGAGGCCAGAGAATTTTTCTTGGCAGATATTTCAACTTTAAAGGTTAGCTCTGAGCTCTCTGTGCTGCATACTGCCTCTGAACAGATTCAGGTTCTGATTTCATCCTGTAATGATCTTTGTTTTCCCATCATTAGCAAGTGGTGCTTATTCCTTATCAGTTCCATCACTATTACCACCCCCGTTAGATAAGCAGAGTTGAAAGCCTCTCCAACAAACCAGCTTTGCCACGTGGCTCTGTTTCCTTTTTGTTGTTTTTCTTGCCTGCAGAGTCAGTTTCCCATCACAGCGAGACTCAGGGCCTGATCCCGCTTGCAGTATAACCAAAGGTGCCGTGCACTGGTACTTTACAACCATAATTAATCAACCACAGCCTATGCAGCTGTGTCTGCAAAACTCATACTGTTGGAGAAATATTTTGTTTCATCTGGTGACTTAGAGAAAAACAGGCTCAGAGGGGCTCAGTTACTCACCCCAGGGTGGACTACATTTGAACTTGGATCTGTGTGACTCTAAGGTACAAGCTGTTTTCCAAGGCTGGAAGTGGAAGATTTTTCTGCAAAGACTCAGGTAATATTTTAAGCTTTGAGGGACACAAGGCCTCTGCCCCAAACACTAAACACTGCCTTTCTTTGGCAAATGCATTTTTTTTTTGTTTTGTTTTTTGTTTGTTTTTTTTTTTGGTGGTACTGGGGATCGAACTCAGGACCCTGCGCTTGCTAGGCAGGCACTTATTCCACTGAGCTATATCCCCAGCCCCTGGCAAATGCATTTTGAATAATTTCTGTCTAGGTCTTTACAGAGAAAGGCGTGGCTGTGTTCCAACAAAACCTCGTTACAGCAATGGCCCTGGTGTTGGCCCCTAGGCCATGTCTGCAGCCCTTGCTGAAGGGAACGGGGAAAGAAGGGGACAGCATGGTTTGGGGTGGGGGCCTGGGTGTGAGGCCAAGAGCCCAGGGCTAACTGTGAGCAGTGCAGCTTGATGGGCAGAAGGGTTTGAAGCTGAAGAGTCTGGAGGGGGTGGTGTAGCTGGAGCCCCCCGGGCTGGTCTGTTTGAGCTGCGGATGGGTGGGATTATAGTCACAGTACTCTCAAATCCTCTACTCCCTCAGATGGCACTGTGACTAGAGTGCTGGGTGTGGACCCCTGCAGGTGGGATGCCAGGCCTGAAGGTGGCTAGTACTCCTGGTCACGCATGTGGAAGTGGATGGTTCAGGATCAGGTTCAGCTCCAGCCCCAGCTCTATTCTACCCTGAGCTCTGTGACACACACATGGCTTGACCCTTTAAAGCTGGACCTCAGAGAGCTTTGCACCCTGGTTAAGACCCCAGGCCAGGCGGCAGAAGCTCCTCCAGGGCAGGGCCCAGGCCTTGGGAGTTTCCTGTTGCCCTCAGCCGCCACCGCCTAGGTAAACAGAAGCTAAGTGGAGCCATCTCAGAGGACCGAGGATACAGCACCGCAGGGCGTTTCCCAGGGCACAGGGACACGCACTGACTCAGCTCTGTGGGCCACCTACGGTTCTTTCCCAGTAGCATCAGGCATTGAAACAGAGCTGTGTAGAGACTTGCACAGACAATGGGCTTCCAAGAGGGGGGCCCAGCTACAACCCACACCTGTGGGCTTGGCCACCCCACCTGGCATTATGAGGCTGTCTCCGGGCCAGCCTCCTTGCCTTTCTTCTCCTAGGCCAGGTCTGCCTCTGTGCGCTAGGACTTAGTCCTGAGAACATTTGAATCTCTGGGCTGTGTCCAGCACAGTCTGCCCTTCTTACCCTGCCAGGGGCCCCACCCACTTGCTCATAAGTGTTTTTCCCAGAAAGGGCTGCTGGCTTACCTCAGTGGACTCACCAACAGGTGCCCTGGGTCATATGAGCTGGAGGTGGCAGTGATGACCTAAACGGTACCAGTCCTCCTTGGTATGGTGAGGGGGTGGCCAGCTACCCCTGCACAGAAAGATCCTTGCAGGGCACCTTTCCAGGAAGCTTCAGTCTGAACTCCCACTTATGGCTTCAGAGACATGTTCGTGTGTTAAGGGAGTAGACATCTTGAGCTGCAACCCCAGAGGCAGAAAAGAGCACCAGAGCCCTCTATACCCTCGACTTCAGCATCCTGATGAAAGGAGACCCTACCCATCTTTGAAGTCAAAGACTCCTCTGTGAGCTGGATACAGCAGTGTCCACTGGGCAACCATGACAGTGATGGTCACCAATGGATATTCATTTGCTCTCTCCTGATGTAGGGCTGCACTCTGCCTATGCCCAGCAGTGCTCATGGTGTCGGCAGGGAGACTGGGGCCCCTGGAACTGTGGTAACTGCCTGTGGTCTGCATGAGGTCATTGCCACATGTCCTGCTAATGGTCACCTAGGTGCCCACTGATGGGCAATGTTGAGATAGCATGGACCTGGGAAGTGTGGGGCAACTCCATTAATTATCCTGTAAGCAACTGCCGTTCTTTCTTCATTATAAACACATTTCCAAACAGGCACAGCTCTGAATCCATTTAATTTCACTTAATGGGCTCTAGGACTGGCTTTATTTGTCACTAGGGGGAGCTGAAACAGCTAGAAGCTTTGTTATTTTTCTCTCATTCCAGCCAAGAGTAATTAAAAGCTGGTAGTAGTATAGGAAAGGTAAAACCCATATTCTATTACATATTCTTCATTCTTTAAAAATAGCAGTGAACCAACCAATAGTTTGGAGAGGCTCTTCTGTCTTCTAAAGCAACGCACATGCCAAAAGCATGCTGTGCAAAGTGATCAAGTGATTTTGAACACTGAGTTTATGTGTCTGCCTCTTTTCGGGAAAAGTTGCAGAGCCAAGGACCAAAGTTCAGGGCACAGGCTGCTGATCTGCACTTGGCAGCCACTCGCCATTAGATACCGGACAGCCAGGTTCTGGCTCCCTTTTTAAAGACTCAATAAAACCGCTCCTTTCTCTTTCTTTTCCTGGTGCTGGGGAGCTGACCCTTGCACAGGATAAGCGTGTGCTTCACCGCTGAGCTACACCCCCAGGCCCAAGGTCATTCTTTCTTCTGGACTAACATTTAATGTGTCTCAAAAATGAGGTAAACCGCAGCCTCAGGCTGTCAGCACTGTGGGCAGAGCAGGGATAAGTCATCATGCTATCTGGGTTCACAGTAGCAACTGTGATAAAACTGGTAGGAATGACCCATAAGCGACAATCAGGATGTGCTAAGAGCATTGTCAACCCCACCGCCAGATGCAAAATGAGAGACAGGCCAATTCCTGGAAAGGAAAGAAGTGAATGAAGACACCAGCAATTTCTACGTCCATTTGTAATTTAATCCTCGTAGAACTTGTTTATTTGAGCACTTGCCAAAATGACTAAAGTTTGGGGATGGCTGAGGATTTTTGAAACACAAAAAGGTATAAGACAAGCTCTCCTAAATGTAAGCGCAGTGATGGAGCATAGATGAAAATTTTGGTGGCACCAGGGCATAGGTAAAGATATCTCTAGAAATGAGCAAGCCCTTAAACAGACTAGACTGTGTATAAAGATTAAAATGCGATTGAGACACACCACAAAGAATCAATCGTTGGATGCTATTCGCAGGAAAATGTCTCTGGAAATAATCTATTTAGAGGCTCGTTTTATACCAAGTGCCCAAATAGATTACAGCTGGATTAAAGACTTTAATGGTAAAAGATGAACCCATAAAAATTCAGAAGAAAAACTATGTATCCATCAGGTTTCAGAGCGAGAGACAGAGATGTGACAGGTCTAGAAATTCAACTACACTCTCCAGAATTAAAACCAAGTGACGGAGAGGGAAAACAATTTACCGGCAACATAATCACATATGTTTTCCCCAACACGGGAGGAGTTCTTCAGAAGCAGCTGAGAACACTGGACCTGTTGGAATGAGCAGGTGTGGAGACCAGGCTTCAGAACACCCAGAGCAAAATCAGTTAAACCCCAGAGGCATCTGGACCCTGTCTGAACTGCACATATAGATCCAGTGAAATTCAGGGCTACTTCTTGCAAATGTCTGTGTTAAAAGAAAGTGAAACTTCAGTTCAGCCAGCCAGAAGGTGCCATCTGACCCGGAGTTATACAACAATGGACTTTCCCAAGGCAAAGATCTCATAAGGCAACAACACAAAGGTGACCAGTCACGGGTTGACTTTACATTGCTTCTACATTTGCACTTTGGTACATTTGGTCCAAGCAGGGATGACATTGGTCCCTGGCTTTGAGAACATCAGGTTACTGTCCACAGCAACTGGTTTGGAAATGGAAAGCAGCTAAATTAGTCAGGCTGAAGCAACGGAAGTCTCTAGTGGATTTCTGCTGTACACAGTGCAGAAAGAAAGAAGCTTTTTGCTCCCGGGTGCAGGATGGCCACCTTAATGAAGAGTCTGACTAAGAAAGGAGCCGACTGAGAGGGAAATGGAACCAAGGGCAGCTGGGCAGCAGCTTGTTGAGGCTGTGGACCCCGCCAGGCCTGGAGCTGTACCAGGTGATGGCAAACCTTTTAGAGCTTTCAGTGATAATGAAGAGCCAGCTGTATCTAGGCTGTGCAGAAGTGCTATGCCTTGGATATGGCTTAAATGGACCCCCCCAGAGTTTTCACACATTGGAAGTTGGTCCCCAAGGAGGTGATGAGAAAGAGGAGCTTTAACAGGAGGCCCTTGAAAGAGATCAAGGTAGCTCCCGTGAGCCCTGTTATCAGAGGGTTGTTAAGAGCAACCCTGACCCATGCCAGCCCTGAGTACCTGTCGTGCCTTGAGACATCTCCTGTTTGCATGTCCTCTTGCCACTGTGACCTCACCTGGCATGAGCCCCTTCTAGGAGCTGAGCCAGTGCTGATGTCCTTGAGCCTGCAGAACTGTGAGCTAAACAAACTCTTCTCTAACACATCACCCTGCACCGGCATTTTGTTATAGCAGAAAATGAACAAATGCAAGGAGTTAAGAAATGATTATTTTGGCTTGAGCTCATGTGCATCAGGGTTCTATCTCCTAAAGACTAGAGTCTTGATTTCTGCATTATTTTCACTGACTTATAACATGGGAGCTTGGAAATCAATCTCAGTGAACAGGCTCCTAATGCTACCTTTTCTCCTAAGGTTAAAGGGATGTAAATACTATACATTTGGGTGGGAGGAGATTGGAAGACCATGACTCTACCTAGCTCATCATTGTATAGATGAGGCCAGTCATGTCAAGGCCTGCTCATTCTTTCACTAAACCCTGACTGGTCACCAACCCTAGGCCAGGAACATTCTGGGTACTCACCCTGGGGGCAGGGCAGATGTAGTGCATTACTGGGGTGAGAAGCTGAGGCCTGTCATTCTAGCTCACAGGTAACCCCAGTATACCATGATGCCTCAGTACTGGAGCTCGGAGTGGTTAAACAATTTGCTCATGGTCGCACAACCAGTAGAAGACAGAACCAACCTCAGACCCACAAATTTTCTCATAAAACCCACAGCTAAGTCATTCATTCTCTCTCTCTCTCTCTCTCTCTCTCTCTCTGCAGCACTGGGGATTGAATCCATGGCCTTCACACAGAGCTACATCCCCAGTCCTTTGAAATTTTTATTTTGACATAGGGTTTTGCTAAGTTGTCTAAGCTGGGCTTGAACTTGGCACTTCTTGCCTCAGCCTCACGGGGTGCTGGGATTATAAGCATGTGCCACTCTGCCTGGCAATGTTTTTTTCTTAAAAGCCTTTGAGCATTTGAGGCCAACTAATTTGTGTTGCTCTGGAGTGCCTAGCCAGGTGAACAGAAATTGGTGGATGAAGTTTTATTTTCTGGTTTACTTGCTGTAAGTCAACACATTAGCAGTGCCTCTAGTCATGGAAGGGAATTACTACAGCAGGGTTCAGGGGCTGCAAGAAGCAAACTGGAGTGGTAATACTAACTGGCAGTGATGCTGGGATGACTGGCTGTCTTCCTCCTCCCAGAAAATTCTCTCTGGTATAAACATGGGGGAGAGGGAAACATGCTGGACTGATGGCAGCGGAACTGGGTAAGTTCCAGGGTACACCCCAGCACAGGGGTCTGCGGCTGCCTCCTGACCATGGCCCGGTGTGGGTGTTTGGGAAGGTGAACTGGCAGGAGTGATGCGGGTACTAATTCTGGGCAAGGGGCCCTTCAGGGAGGAGCAGCTATGATCTCGGGATGACACCAGGTACTGGCGAGGAGACAGTGCCGTGGATGAGTGAGGCGCAGGGGCTTTCACAGGGTGCCACTTAGAAAGAGACTGGTCCTGCCTAGGTGAGGGGAAGGGTCAGAGCTCTGTAGGGAAGCACAAATTGGTCCTGGAGCCTGGTCCCTGCTGTGCAGGCATGAGAAGGCCAGAGATGCCCTCTATACTCAGGCCAGTTGGTTCTGTGAGCATTCGAAAGCACTTTCTCTGGGTGCCCCACTTCGCAGGCCCAGCTCTGCCCCAACTCTGTCTCCTCCAGCATCACAGGGTCAATGGCTGTGATCACCAGGTCAGAGTGCACAGGGCTTCCCTCTCCTCTGGGAGATATGAGGGACCCAGACAGCAGAGCCTGGGAGAATGTTCAAGTCAGTGCCCGTGGGTAGCAGGGGTCTGCACGGGAGGAGGTGGAAAAGGAGGACATCCCTGGCTGGAAGGAGCCGGGACTACAGAACAGGGACTCCAGCCTAGTTCAGCACTACCAGAAAACACCCAGGACTCCAATGTTCCTGATGGCTGTCCTCACATACCCAAAGGCAGAAACAACATAAGCATTCATCAGTACAAGAATCGGTCAACAAATGTAGTCTATCCATCCAATGGAATACCACTCAGGAAAAAGAATGCAATTCTGATACATACCAACATGGGTGAACCTCAGAAATGCTATGCAATTACCAGGAACCAGGCACAAAAGGACAAACACTGCATGGTTCCATAAAATATCTAGAATAGGCAAACTTAAAGACAGAAAGTAAGTTAGAGGTTGCCAGGGGCTGGGAAGAAGAGAGGAAGGGAAGGGAATGGCCAATGGGTCTGGAATCCCTGGGAGGATGAGAAAGTTCTGGAGGTGAATGATGGTGATGGCTGCACAGACATTGTGAATGTGCTTAAGGCCCTGAACTGTGGCAACAAGGTTAAGATGACACTTTATGTTATGTGTATCTTACCACAATAACAAAGAAACCCTAGAATCAGAGCTGGGGGCTGGCACCCTGTCACCACAGGGCACTGCCTGGCCTCTGCCTGGTCTTCTTCTTCCCTGCTGTAACTCTTTTCTTGGCTCTGCCTTGGAGTCCTAAGCCTTGGATTCTGCCTGCCATCTCTGGGTGTAGGCTGGTGGTGGGCCTAGCTCCCATGTGCCAGCTCAGGTACTATGCATCCCTGCTGGCTGGTTGTGGACTAGCTGCCTGGCGACTCTAGAGGAGTGCAGTCTGCCAGAGTCACCTTTACTGAGGCACTGGTGATGTCCCTCCTCCACGGTATGACTCTTCTGTCAGTAAGCCCCTCCCTACTGGACCTCCAGCCCCCACTGTGAAAACTGAGTGACCCCAGGACAGACTTCTGAGGAAGGAGAGGTAGGAATCACACATGCTCCATTTCTGCACCCTCACAGATATGCAAACATTGCCTGCTTCTTCCCTTTGCCTCACTGACTGGCTTCTAACAGCGACCTCTCTAACTAGCCAAAGGTCACCACGTGCAGCTCTACGGTCTGGCCCAGAAGGCTACCCTCTTGTGGCTACTCAGTTTTTCTGCCAAGGGTAGGGCTCTATCCTTGGGGACATTCTCTCAGTCCTGGGCCTGAAGTGTCACCTCTCAATCTGCTTCGGCCATCTAAGCAGCAGTCCCAGGATTATGCCGCAGAAATTCTAAAGCTGTCAGCTAAAAGCTAAGCCCCTAAGTGCAGGAGTCTCCCAGTCAGCAGGGACAGTGTGGCCTTGTTAACGAGGCCAGGAGGCAGATGGAGGAGTGAGTGCGTCTGGAGTCGCAGTGCTGTGTCTCATGCAAGTTCCTTTCACCAGAGGGCTATCCCTGAATCAGCCTAAGAGCCACATCTCATCAGGGTAGAAGCAGAGAGCCACACGGTTTCTGTAGATCTAGAGACTGCGATGCTGCCATGAATGAAGCTGGCTCTGGTTACAGGGCCACTGAAGAAGTGCCCAGAATAATGCATGGGTGGGTGATTAAGTACAAACACCCACACCTCCAGACCCCAGGGTTCCCTTTTCCCACACGCTGGAACCGCCATGGAGTAAAGAACATCTCTCTATGGAACAGTCATCACACTACCATAAACAGCTCTGGATCCCAGACAGACCCCGTAGGTCACAAAGGCAAGGCATGCTGTACTTGAGCTGTTAGGGAAGCCCAGCACCCTGCTAAGCCATGCCCTTTCAGCCATGACAGGCAAACCTTCACCCCACTTACGATATGTTTAGGGAGGGAGAGCAGGGGGCGCACGAGCTTACCCGCCTCACCGACGAAGACTTCCACGGGAGCGCTAGCAGGACTCTCGCCGACGATGTTGTAAGCAGTCACGATCACTTCGTAGCGCCTGTACTTCTTCAGATCTACGAGGGTCAAGGAGGCTGCTCAGCTGGCAGTGGACCACTTAGAAAGCTCCCTCCATGCCCCACTGGGGGAACCAGCAACCCAGGGGGAGGCGGGGAACAGTTAAACTGCTTTCCACAGTGGTCTGCGATACGTCTCCAGCCTTATTACAGGTCACACCCCTCCTCCTCCTCCTCCTGGCTGTCCGTCAGGCACCCACAGAACAGGAAGATGAAAGGCAGCACCAAAGCCTTCCCGGAGCAGGGCTCTGCTGGAGCCAGCCCTGGCCTGGATTTCTCCAGAGAACTACCAACAGGTACTGGAAGTCTTTGGGATTTAAGAAAGCTACAAAGTTGTAAGTAGACCCAAGGCCCTTGAGTTTTTCATGACCATGTGCTAGGAAGAAAAGGGTGTGTGTGGGAAGCCACGTTTGTAGAGTGACACAGGTAGGTGGCTGAGCACTGGCCTCACACTGAGTGACAGGGAGAGAGGAGCTGACCTTGAAACTCCCGTGGGGACACTGCTGTGGGGCTGGTGCGGCCTTGCCAGGCCTTGCATGGGCCACCTCTGGGGTGAGTGCTGGACTCACACCACGCTCCACAATGGGCCTCCCTCAGCGAGTCAGATCGCAGAGGTCCTCCCATCCTGGCCTCAGAGGAATGAGCAAGGCTCTGCCCATGTGCTCGGTCAGGATCCCACACTCTGACTCACCCTGCAGCAGCGGAGACTGGCCCACAGGAAGTGCTCCTGCACCCCTACAGCTGGTTAGCGGATCTCAACCCAGGGACTCCCGTGGCTACTGAATCCTGAAGGAGGAGGAGGCTGAAAACCCAGCATGACCTCCAGCTTGGGGACCCTCCTGGCCGGAACTGGGTGGGTACCCTAGCTCTAAGTTCCCGCCCTGCTGAGGGATATGTGGGAGGTAACTGGCCCCAGTGGGTACTTCACAAGCATGTGCATGGGAGCGGTGAACATGGGGAAGAGTGATGGGGGGGTGAGCAAAGGACCCCTTGGACGAGTAACACTCTGGGAAGGAGTGTGGCACAGGGAAAAGACACATCTCTGGGTGGCTCCTGCCCTGCTAACCAGGGTCTGGACCAGTTGTCCACAGGGTGTGGGGTAGAACAGCATGGTGTGGACAGGACCTTTCAGGAAATCTCAGCGGGGCTCTGAAAGGCTTGGTGTCCCTCCCCTAGCCCTCTGTCCACTCTCTAACCCTGCCACATTCTCTGCATCAAAGAAAACCACATAATGGGGTCACCATCAGGCACACACTACATTTTTTTTTAAGGTTCTGGGGACTAAATCTAGAGCATCATGAATGCTAAGCAAGTGCTCTACTACTGAGCCACATTCCCAGCCCCCACATCTGAATCTTCAAGCCCATCCTCAGGCAAAAACCAAAAGGAAAGCTGCACAGTCTAAGGTCAGAGGAAGGATGGACAGACACACAAAGTGTAGCATGTAATCAGTGGAATATTATGCAGCCTTAACAGGAAAGACATTCTGACCCCTGCTATCAACAGGCGATGAACCATGAGCACTCGATTCTCAGGGAAATAAGCCAGGGCCAAGGGGATGGAGAAGAGTCTGCCGATACGTGGTCGCTAGAGTTACTGGATTTACAGAGATGGGAAACAGCATGGTGGGAGCTGGGGATGCAGAGTTCATGTTTAATGAGGACAGAGTTTCAGTTTGGGGAGACGGAAGAGCTCTGGAGGTGGGTGGTGGTTAAGTGGATCACCATCACCCACTAAAAAGGGTTAAAACAACAAATTGTGTCCTATGGCCTTTTTGTCACAACTTAAAATAATAATAATAATAATAGTAGTAGTAGTATTAAGGACCTAGGGAGTCAGAGAGGAGATCCTGCCCAACCTGGCCTTCCCCTCCGTCCCAGCCCAGGAGACCAGATGCCAGTACCACAAACCCTCCAGCTTCCACTTCTAGAAGTTTCCTTTCCTGTCCCCTGATAGTTTCAGCATGTTGAGAAGCAGCGTTGGGGGGAGGGGGTGAGGCTCTAGAAGTTAGAGCCATTAATCCAGCCTGGTTTCCCTTGGTCCACTGAGAGCCTAATTGGCAAGGCCTGGTCACAGTGGCCTCCGGCTGGAGACATGCGCACTTACGTGTTAATTCATACGTTGTTAACCTGGAACTGCTGTTCACGGTCTTGAAGCTGCTTTGGGCTATCAGGGATAAGCAAAGCAGAAAGGCAGTTAGCACACGGGGAAGCCGTCACTGCAGCAGATGTGAGAGCGAGGCGGTCGGCTCCCACGTGCACCTAGAGACACCCACGGCAATGCTGGCCACACCCTGCCCATCAGCCCTGAGGCTACTGAAGCTCTTTCTACAACAGCAAGACACCAGTCCGGGGCAGGCAGAGGCAGGCCACCTACTTGATGCAAGCAAACTCGTGTACTGTGTCTGGTCTGCCATCCGGCCTGGCTGCATCCAGGAAGACTCAGACTGATTTCTCCTAGGCACTGCCAGAAGGCAGGACTGTCAGCTTGTTGGCACTCACCTGTAGAGCCCTGCTCTGAGATCACCAAAGCTAAGCACCTGTGTGTGACTTGGTTTATGGGCCCAGCCCTACTGTGGGCTGGGCCTTCTGTGGTGCTGAGCCCAGGGAGATGCCAACTGCTGGGTCATCAGTAAGGAACACACTCTGGGCGGGGCAAAGGTAAAATACGGCCACTCTCTTTCCTCAGGATCAGCAGTGTTGCTCCCGCACCTGTCAGGGTCGCCTGTGTGGAACAGCTGAGTGCTGGGGAGTAGCCTCCTTGCGGGAGGGGTGGAGACATGGAAATATGCCCAGGGGCATATTTCTAGTCTGACTCCCCACCTTTGTCCTTGTCACGGGCAGGTGGGCTTTCTGTGACACCAGAGTGGGGGCGGTTAGGAGATGAAACCCTCTACCCGCTTCCAAGAGAAGAGGAGGTGTGGGGTGGGGGCTCTTGCTGAGAATGCCTTGGTGACAGCAGGACCAAAGGCAGAGCAGACCAGGCCTGGGTCAGGTCGGGGGTGGGAGATGCCAGGCTACAGGCTGAGGCCACATTTGTGATAGTTACAGAGCCTGCCTTTGCCGTGATGGGCCTGGCCCAGCCTCAGGCTCCGGCCTATGCCGCCCCTACCTGCCACAGCCGTGCTTCCCTAGGGCCTGGTGCTTGTCCTCCCTACGTCCATGGCACGCAGGGCCCCACTGCCCCCAGCCGTGCCCCACCAGCCTCAAACTGCACTCAACTCGCTACCACTGCCAGCCGTGGGCCGAGGTGCCCAGCTTGGGCCTGTGCCCGTACAGGCTCCCGTGGTACCAGGTCTCCCGCTCAGAGCGGGTGGTTCTGGGGGGTAGTGTTCACCTGTGAGCTCGCCTCGCAGTGCAGAAGGGCTTCTGAGCGTCTTGGTCTCGGAGCTGCTGCCCGCCTCGGAGTCCAACTCCCGGTAGTAGATCCGGTACCCCCGCAGGAGCCCATTTAGGCTCTCGTCCCTTGGAGGCTGCAAAGGCACCACAGGCTGAGCCAAGCCAAGGGTCACGCCAGGGGCTTAGTGGCCTCTGCCTCAATTTAACCAGTCCACTGTGCAGTGGAGTCACCAGGTCAAGTCTCCGGTTCCCGATTGTTAGAGCAAAGAAGGAAGGAAAGGTGTGAAACTTGTGAGGAGCCCTTGCCCACACTTGGGTTACCTCGGCATGTGTGGGGACACAGGCATCTTGTCTCATATCTAGCTGGAGCCCTTGAAGGAGCCCCAAGGCTGAGGTACTGCCCCAAGGCAAGGAGGCTGCCAAGATGGTGTCACCCCAAACATAAGGGAACTTGGAAAGTTACCCAAGGCCCCCTGACTGGCTCCGCCCTGCCTGCTCATGCCTGCCACCCATGCTGTGGCAGCCGTACTGGGCCCCTCACTGCTGCCTCCATGTGTCAGGCCACCCCACTGCACAGCCAGACTAAGTGTGGATCCCTCATGGTCCCCACATCTGCTAACACAAGAAGAGCAGCGACAGGGCAGGGCATATTCCCACAAGGCAGGCGGAGGACATAGGCTCAGATCCTGCTGGGACAGAGGTGTGCGGACCAAAGACCTCTTCCAATCCAAGTGGCTGCTCGCCATGCAAGACCCAGCCAAGGTTGTCTTCCTCTTGCAGTCGGTGTCTGTTAACAAGTTAGAGGAGGATATTTAGTGTATTTGACAGATCTGTCAGTACAAGGAAAGCCCCTCGTTCCACACAGGATTCTCATGAAGCCCTGGTGGCCGAAGCCATGCTGGGTGTTGGGGCTCTGACAATCTGCTCTTTCCTCCTGGGAGGCTCAGATGAAGAATGAAGGATGACAGCCTTCTAAGCCAAGACCAGGAAGGCGGATGAGACAAGGTCATGAAACCCTATTCAAGCACAGGAGAAATGCTGGGTTCCCCATGTCTCCTACACAGTGGCCGATTACATGAGCCCACTAGCCCCTCAGGACATTGTCTTCTGGCCTGATCAAAGTCCACAGCTTTGCTGCCACAGACCCCCATGGCTGTGGGCTGCACAGTGTTGAAGTCTAGCCGCTAGTGCTTAATTCTTTTGCAGACAGAATCAGTAGTTGAGATGAGGTCACCCTACTCCAATGACTAGTATCCTGATAAGAGGAGGGAAATCTGACAGATGATACAAAGGTAAGGCCATGTGGAGACCAAAACAGACCAGCAGGCCAAGGGATGCCCAGGGGTGCTGTCAATCAAAGGACATCCCTGTCACCCATGCTGTAGCAGCCTTACTGGAAGAGGTGGGAAGTGGGCCTTCTCTGAGAGTGTGTGGACCGGCCGACACCTTGATTTTGGACTTCTGGTCCCCAGAACTGTGAGAGAATAAAATTCCATTGTTTTAAGCCCTCAGCTTGTGGTCATTTTCACAGTAGCCCTGGGAAACCAACATACTGTTGCTGTGAGAATGCTCCTGCTAATGCCTACTCTCCAATCTGTCCAGCTCAGGGACCAAAAGGATCTGGGTTTTCAGATAAACCTTCCCTTTGAACTCTTGATATTCAGGATCTAAAACTCCCTCTGGGAGCAGGCAGCCTCCTTTGCTGTCCAAACCCTCCATCTGAATGGCTCAGAAAGCCAGGAATACTATTTCTTTTTTTGTTATTTTGTTTTTGCTGTACTAGTCCACCTAGGACTTTCACACCGAGTTATATTCCCAGACCCTTTTTATTTATTTTAAAAATTTGAGACAGGGTCTCACTAAGTTAAGTATCCAGGCTGGACTGCAACTTGTGACCCTCGTACCTCAGCCTCTGAGAGAGACACGAGTTAGCACTGTTAGCAGCAATAATCACACTTGACCAGGGAGCAGTGTGCACATGTCACACTCATGATGTCTTTCAAAATGAGACCTGCTAACACATTGAGTTCTCAGCCCCCGGGCCTGCCACACAGAAGGGCTAGCAGCTCTCTGTCATTCTCTGCAAACCCACAACCTGGAATAGTACCACAGCACATAACCGCATGGACAAAGCAGAAAAGTGTAAATGGACACCTGGGTGGACCTGCCGGGTCTTTCTGGCCCACACCAGAGAGGCCAGAAGATCCACATCAGTGGGGGCTTTAACCTGGATACAGCTCTGCCCTCTTGGCCAAGCAGCAGAGCTGAGTGTGGGTCTAAGCCAGAGGGAGTTGTCATGTGAGAGGCCACATCTGGGTGAAAGGCCTCTGTGTCTGGATTAGCATTTTCCCTGTGTCTACTGGAGAGAATCCTATAATGTACACCAGCGCCTCCGACCTCTGTCTGGCCTCTTTCACACTTAAGGCTGAGAAGGAGGCAGCACCTGAATGCTGTGGGCACCTTCCTGAACCTTGCTGGAAGCAGCACCGAGTCTGGTGGATGATTCTCCACCTTTTTGTCCTTTGTCTCTTGATGACCTCGCTGGCTTTCTTTTGGGACTGTAAAAGACTTCTGGAGTCTCTTACAGCAGGGACCATGTCTTGGCACAAGTCCTGTGCTTAACTTGAGGTTTGTTCTGGGCACAGTCTTTTTGTGTTGGCTCAGAATAAATCACTCCCTTATCTCAGAATTGGTCATTGTTTTTTTTTAATAAAGTTGGAAATTGGTTGTGTAAGAATAACAGGCATTTCCCGTGCTGTCTCAATTTTACCCCTGCCCAATACAGGCCTCAGGGAAAGCTGACCTTGGCTATATTGCCAACAGTGGCTCAGAGATCAGACGTGGCCTGTGGGCCCGTGGTGAAATACAGCAGGGCTGAGGGGGCCCAAAGGGACTTCTGCGCAGCTGTAGCCTGGGTTCAGAGCAGGGGTCGTGAGCAAATGCATGAAACCGCTGGCGTCTGTGTCTGGGGAGTCAGCTGTCACCTGGCCACCTCCTTAAGTCTCTGCAGTCTCCCGTGCCCTGGGGCTGAGTGCAGGGAAGAGGGCAAGCAAGGGCTGTGGAGCTTCCTGGAGCAGCGCTTACTGCCAAGGCAGAGCTGAAGCTAATGTACAGAGGGAAGACTTTGAGCAGCCCTTGGAGGAGGACGTGGCCACAGTGCTTGGTGTGGATCCTTTAGGAGGACGTAATGGTGGGGTGAGCTTCCCATGGTTGGAGCAGGTTTGGGAGGAGCAGCCAGGCTAAGGGTGCAGCCCCTGGCCTGTGTTGTTCTCTGTGGTAGAGTCTCAGGATGATTTGAAGCTCAGCTTAGGACCCTGGCCAGAATGGAGCTTCCCCTGAGTCACTGAAGAACCACTCCCAGCCTCGATGGTACCCTGGGCCATTGCTCTCCCATCTCGTAGAAATGCATGGCTAAGGAGCCCTCTGCCAAATGACAGACAGCAGGCTTCCTCCTAGAACTCCAGGATTTTGACTTTGATGAGAGTGGGAGATACAGCCCTGCTCCACTGCTTTGACCCACATCGTGGATTGTGCCGGGAGCCTGCTCTTGCAGTCCTGTGCAGAGTCCCTGGCACTGTCCTCACTCATGCTGGTGGGAGTTGGGAAAGGCAGGGAAGATGAGAAGGCTCATACCTCCACCTCTAGGGTCTGGGCTGACTGGAATTGGCAGGAAGGGAGAGACGAGTGGGCAGATCAAATGCTTGCAGCTGGGTCTCTTTAAGTGCCAGCCTGGAAATCTCACCGAGGATCACCTTCAAAGCCCCCCTCACAGCACCAGATTATTCCCGCAGCAGCTCAGGCACTTGGCCCCAGTGGGAGGGTTGCGGCAGCTCTGTTGCCACCCCTATAACACGCAGAGTTGGAGATGTGGTCGCAGCCAGGGCAGTTTACCATGGGTCAGAAGGCAGGCCTGGATTGGGCTGTGATTCACCAAAAATATCAAATAAACAGGAAGTGGGGAGGTTGGGAAAATAAAAACATCCTCACTGGGAACTAAGTGTGGTTCTGGAGCTGGCTCAGAGATACTATCCCCAAGCCCTGAGGCGCACATCCTGGGACCCAGAACTCCTGATTTCAGATTCAAGAGTATTTCTAGCCAAGGTGGACAGGATGCTTGGAGGCTTTGGTAAAAGAGGCCAATCAAAGACTAAAAGCACAAAGACCACCAGGCTGAGGTCATATTTGCCAATAGGCTGACAGTTGGCTGCCTGCACCAGAAGTCCCAAGCATTGCAAAAGTCAAAATGCATCTCCTCCTGCCAGCAGGAATCTTCCAGAGTGGAGGCCCAGCCCTGCTGTGGCTTGGAGGACTGTCCCCAGAGGCCTGCATACTGGAGGCTTGGTCCTCAGGGTGGCGTTACTGGGAGGCACTGAAACCTTTGGGACGTGGGAGGCCCTGGTTGCTGGGGGTGAAACTCTGAAGGGGACTGTGGGATCCCAGCTGCTCTTTGTCTCTTTTCCTTTCCGGTCATGAGATGAGCAGTGTATTCCTCTGTGCGCTCCCTGGCATTGTTGTCTGGGACCCTAAGCAGAGGTCCAAAGCAGCGAGTCTGCCCAACCATAGACCAGAAGCTCCAGAACTGGGAGCTGAAAGAATCTTTTCTCTTGTAAGTTGATTATCTTGGATGTCTTGTTATAGGGCTGAAAAGCTGCCTGACCCAGGCCCAGAGGACAGTTCATTAAGGACCTCAGCTGTCCCAGACCCCATCTTCCCAGCTGAGCTTCACTCACCAAGGACGGTCACTATGCAGACAGTGGGGCTGCAAGCACAGGATTCTGAATCGTGTGTTACCTAGCTTTCCATCTGTGGAGTAAGGGATCGTCCTGTACAGCTCTGGAGGCCCCCAGAGCTCACCTCCCTGGGACACGTGGGCTCAGGAAGGGCTGGGCAGGTTGGTCTCTGCCTCTGAACTCTGGTTTTGTGACCACCAGATAGCTTGAATCCCCAGGCTCATACTGCACTCATAATAGGCGGGAGTCAGACTGATGGTCTCCAAGTACACATGAATCTAAACAAAAGTCCCTTTGCACTTAGACTGGCTCTCCCAGCCCTTAGCTGATGTTTCTGAATTGCCAGGCGCCCAGGGTCAAGGCTCTGTCTGCCTCCTGTGTGTCTCTTGGCACCGAGGACTGACGGACTTGGATGAAGTAGGTATTCAGTCAACTCTGGAGACTGTGATGACCATGTCTATGCTGTGTTCCAGCCTGACCAGCCATGTGTGCAGGCAAATGCTTGAGGGGACTAGGCACCTTCCTAACATCTTCTGCTGGCCGCCTATCAGCCTCTTTGAGAGTTCTGAGTGGATTTTCTCCTTTCAAAAGCTCCCTGTGAAAATGCAGGTGATCTAGCAGGTGTGCCTGGGTGTTATCACCCAACACAGCAGGGTGATAATGGCGCACTGGGGAGATCAGGGTGGATAGCACGTTGAGTGGAGGCAAGGGTTTGGACTGGGAGGGGGCAGAGGTCCCACCTTGAGCTCTCTCCTGCCTCACAGGGACAGGCTGGGTGGGAGGAAGGTGGGGCAGGCCCTGGCTAGGCCCCATCTGTAGAAGAGGACCCGGACTGAGGGATAGCATCAGGCACAGTTAGAACCAAGTCGAAGTCAAGTTGGATTGCTGCAGTCCCTGGCCGTGACTTCTACTTCCTAGAGAGGGGAGCAGGGATTCCCTCCAGGACTAAGTCCCAGTGCTTAGAGGAACACAGGTGGTCCAAGGTGCCTTCCCCTGAAACACAGCATCAAACTCCAGACAACTTCCTGCCCCCAAGCCTTTGCCCCAGCTGTGCCTTCTTGCTTTGTACCTGGGGAGGCCATCTGTCCCTTGCAGTGTACTTAATTTCACTCTGACCACAGGTAGAAGCTCCCTGCTGCTTTTCCACTGATGCCAACTGAGCTCTTGCAGTTTTGTGTCTGTCTCTTCTACCTCAGGATCCCAGAGCTCTGCTTGGGGGCTGGCTTTCTGCATACCGTGGTGCAGATGGAGAAAAGAACAAATTCCAGGATCTGTGGTGAAGAAGCCCTGAGGCTCTGCTCCCTGCCCGGCAGATGTCACACTCCCCAGGGAAGTGCCTGCGACAACAGTGAGTCCATCTTCTTCCTGCAGCTCCAAGCATGAGGTAATTTACTGCTTGGGATATTTTTCTTTGCTAGAAAACAGTGTCCAAATACACTGGAGGACTCTGAGCTGCTCGAAGGGACATGCTTTTGAATGGCAGCATGGCCCCTGGGAGGTTTAGGAAAGCCACCATCAATGTTCTGGTGAACTCCGAGGCCTCCCTGCCTGTTCTGAGGGATGCTCAGCGTGAACACAACGCCCCTCCTGTCTGGGACACACGTTCAGATCCTGGGATTTCAAACAGAACAGGACCCCATGGAGGCACAGATTGATTATCCCACTAAGAAGAATTAGACTTGACAGGCTGTGGTGGAGGAGGCATTTTAGTGGGGCTGAGCCTTGAAATTACAGCCAGTGTTTGCATTTTTCAACAAATTACCGAAGAAACAAAGGTTTACAGGTGAAACATTTCATTGGGAATGCAAATCTATATTTAAACCTAGTTTCATTTCCTTTGTTCTGTTGGCTCTCATTTAGCAAATTACTCATAATTTCAATTGTACCTCAACTGCCTGGCAGTTGACAGGCATTTGTTCCTACAATACAGCGTATTGACCACCTCCTGCTCTGGGCTTTTTGCAATTAGTTTGTTCCAATGGGCTTGAAGGGGACAGCTGATGGACACATGTGCCAAGTTCCTCTGGTGTAGCTCTCAGAGCTTCCAGCAGCAACGGAGGGGCTCGATGTGCACCGCTGGAGGCAGGACACTGCAGCTGACTGTGGTTCACCGATCTGGAGGGGCCGACTTGTGGCCTGAGAGTTGGCTGCCTTTAGAGAAAGGAGCTTATCTCATGATTGGCAGGCCAACAGCCACGTCTACAAAGAAAATGCTAATTTTTGAGTGGAACTTAACACAGTACAAAAGCCCAATCTTCTTTCAGCTGATTACATTCACGGAGGGTGGGAGACAAAAGTGCTTGGGGCCTTGAATTTCCATTTTGAGTGTTTCCTACCTCCTGGCACTGGAACTGGGGCCTAGTGGGGACTGTGGGTACGATGGACCTGGAATACCAGAGACCTTGGCCTTTAAGATTTTATGTTTCCAGAGCAGGGACCTAGAACCAGAGAGAACTTTTGTGCTTACAGTGGCCCTAGGGAGATGGAGGCCAGGTCCTTTGTCACTTTGCCAGGGGTGTCCAGGCAATAGGGGTGGATGGGAGCCCTGCCTGTGCCTCCCTGTTCCCACCTAATTCTTTACACCAGAGTAAACCTACAAGAGGCTGAATTCCTAAGAGTGAATTTCCAGGTTCACCAGGAGACCTTTGGAAATGCCTTTTTGTCAGTCCGAAAGATTTCTGTCCTCTCTAGAGAAGCCACAAGGTCACAGAAAGGAGGTGAAGGAGGGGGTCACTTGAGTCCACCGACACTCGGAGGAAATGACATGCTCTTGGCAGAAACCTGGTTCACTGAAATCAGGCAAGTGGCAAGAACAAGTTTCATTGAGTTGACCCTGACAAACTGGCCACCTCTGTCCCTGGGCTGTGGTGTCACTTACTAGGACTCAGTCTAGTACTGACACTACCAAGTGGCAACCTTGCCAGGGAAGCAGGACTGCTAGGAGTCAGCAGTCATAAGCAGAATAATTTGGACATGTCTGTCACAAGGTTCCTCCAGCCCACCCAGGTCTCCTGACTCGATTCCTTCCCCTCAGCTCCAGTCCTGGCCTTGAGGTGGCCCAGGAAGGCTGCTAAGACAGCATGCCCCTGTTCAGGGCCTGAGAAACACTCCTTCGGAATGAGTTCTTTGAAGGCCTTGTGCTCATGTCATGTATCTGACCCCCTTCCAGCCCCTGCTGAGCCATATGGTTACCAATGGCTCTTGCCAGGGATGTAGCTTAATGGCACAGTGCCTGCTTGGCAAGCTTGAGGCCCTGAGTCTGATTACTGGTACCAAAAAACCCAAAAGAGTACAAAGTACAACACAGCCCTCTTGGCTGTCCAACGTAGCATCTAGATCACAGTACTGGCTTGGTTTTCAGTGTCACTAAGGTCAGCTTCATCTCCTGACCTCCACAGCATTGTTCTCTTTCCTGTGGACTCTGGAGTCAAGGGGCCACCCTCTGCCATGGTACTGACAACCTCAGGAAGATTCTCACTCATGACCACATGCATCACCCCTTTGGTCATAGCAGCCACACCCACTACCACTATTCCCCAGCACAATAGCCTCCATCCTAGTGTCAGAGGCAGCCTGGTGGGGACCTAGTGGGGGCTGGTGGTCTGCTATACCTGCCTGGGCCAGCCCGGGGCCTGGGGAGCCAACCCAGCATCTGGCACCTCTGTTCCCAGACCCCGGGCCCAGCCCTTGTCTGCGGATTCTGGCCCTCGTTCCTGAGGTGGGCCTTCCCGGGCTCTGCCTCTCCTTACCTGTATCCTCCTCTGTGTCTATTTCCTAACCCTGCAGTCAGTAAATGTGACCCAGAACTGGGAATAGGTGCAGAGGGCAGCCTGCACTTTCAATGCTATGCTAGAGCACTCACCCACAGGCCAATGAGGGCGGCCTGCTACCAGGGAAACATGGTTTGTCTGCTTCAGTGTCCACTGGAGAGTAAAGACCCAGACTTTGCAAAAATACACATGGTCCTGCAGCCATTCTATATAGCACAGGATGACTTCTCTAGGCAGATAGGTAGCTGCAGGTGAACTGACTGCCCTGGAGGATGTTGGGAAGTTGGGAAGAAAGGACTCTAGCATCCTGCCCAGGTCTACAGGCATCCATTCCTGGAATGTCTGAACCAGTCCTGACACCCTACCCACCTGCCTGCCCTGAGGAGTCTAGGATAGGTTCATTCTGTCCTTGCACTGTGCTCATGGTTATAGTGTTTAGGAAATAACTATGACACCAGTTTCCCTTTCACTGGTCCGCTGATCAGGGTGTATCCCTGTTCCACTCATACATTGGGTGTAGGTGTGGCTTGTGTCCAAGCCTAACCAATCTGGGTGAAGGGCCCAGAGATGAGGAGCATGTCATACAAACTGCCAGGATCCCCAGCTCTTACCTGCCACTGGATCAGCACGGAGGAAGTGGTGTGCGGTGTAGCAGAGACAGATCCTGGAGGCTCTCCTGGAACTGAAGCCCAGAAGCAAGGTTAGAATGGCCCAGCGGCCACCCCAGGGATGTGAGGGGTGACAAGTCCTGCCCTTTCTCCCTATGCGCAGCCTTCTTGCCTTTTTGAAGGGCTCCCAAAGGCAGCCAATCCCCCAAAACATGGCCACAGGCAGTGCCCTCACCTTTGCTCTTCACTAAGACTTTAATCGAGTCTGACCTCTCCCTGGGGGACCATTTAAGGGCTGCTCACTCCAGTGACAGTCACCTGGGAGCTCCCCATAGTTCCAGAACTTTGGGATGTGGTGGACATACATCAGTTTTTGAAGTCTTAGGGCAGAACTGATTCATAGCAGAATAGATGGTCACACCAGGCAAGTTTGAATTCTAACGGGACTGTTGGGAAAGGGAGCTGATTTTGGTGAGGGTGCCCAAGGCAAAGGGCAGTCCAGGTCCAGGAACCTGGGTGGTTCTGCTCTGTCCTCTGGAAAGACAAGGTCGGTATGACCTCTGCTCAAGGTTGAGCCCTGCCCTCTGGTCAAAGCAAAATCCTTGCCGTCCAATACATCAGGAGGCCTTCTTTGACCCCTCCTGTGTCCCCTTCCGAAACAATGCAGCCCTCTCTTGGGGAATGCTATTTCTGCTTGGCTGTAAGGTCCTAGAAAAGGTCTGATATTCTATGTCTAATAAGTACTCCGAGTTTAGTTAGACTGAGAATGTCCCACACTCCCATGTAAGAACCTGACCAAAATGCTTGGGTCACCATTCTGTGATTCTCCTCTAGACCTGTGGTCCCCTTTCTCCCCATTTCCATCCACTACCCCACCTCTAAGTCCATACCTCATTTGAGCCTTCTGCTGTCCTCAGGTGAGCCTGGGCCCAGCTTTCCAGAGAGCCCCTTACATCAAATCTCAGTTACAGGGCAGGGAAATAAAAACCACCCTAATAGGAAACTGTTTATCAGTAAACCATCCCCAGGCTCAAAGAACCCTCCCCACCTAGTATGGGTCATGAAGCCTGCAGCCTGTCAGTCTCCTGCTGACAGCAGGAGATAGTGCGGCACAAACACAATGCAAATCCTCCGCAAAGGGGAACTGCACCTCTCAGGAAAGGAAGATGATGAGATAGGTGCATCAAAAGCACTGATTTGAATATCAAAGGATTAAGAAAGGCCTTGGGATTCTGAAGAGTCGCTTGAATAGATTATCAGAAAGGTCCCTTCACCCAGGTCACAGGGAAGCTGTTCCATCTCATGCTCACAGGGTTTGTCAGAGATAACACAATAAAACCTGCCCTGTGTGTGTCTTTCTACTCTGTTCTCAGAATTAGTGCACAGTGGTGAATATTACCTCAATTGTGTTAAATGTGAGGTTCAAGGGAAGGCATTTACAGTTTGGGCTGGGACTGAAGTTCCAGCCTTCTCTTGTGGGGAGTGCCACGTTGGTCCCCTTGTAAGTGCACTGATCGGAGGACTGGAGTTTGGGCTGTGTGTAGCCTCGCCCTGAATAAAGCAGCTTCTCCCTTTAGATTTCCCCACTGGTGGGCTGTGAGCCTTCTGAGGTCGACTGGGCTCTTGGCAGAGCTGAGCCAGTGAGGCATGCCTGCTCTTCCCTGGCCTCACCCTCTGGCTTCCCCGGGATTATAGGGCTAGGGAAATAGAGCAGGCATTCCTGAAGCTGGAGTCACAAAGTCCTTTGTCAAGGCAAGGTCCAGCCTGTCACTCACAAGGACTCAGCCAGCCAGCCAGCGACTTCCAGGAGCCCGGAAGAACCCTCTTTCAGGGCACAAACCAGCAGATTCTCCCCCATTGGAAGGACTGGGTCTGTGGCAGAGTGTCTAAGTGCAGCTGAGACACTGAGCATGGCTTCCCCAGCCTCTGAGCTGGTCCCTCAGGTCCTGGGAGGACCTGTGTGGTAGCAACTAAACTCACAGGTTCTAAAAAGAGCAGAACTGAAGATGTGAAGTCCTGGGGTGAGCCAGCTGGAAGCTGGTCTATTTGAAAATTATTCCACTGGTGCGTTAAATGGAAAAGACAGTGTTTGGGGGTTGGCTTAGGGAATTGTTATAAAGCACTGTTGGGTGAACTAAGTGCTCAGACTAGGCCGGAGCTGCCTGCTGCAAAATATTCATCCTTTCTGATCCCAGACATGTGCGACATGTCTGATGGAACTGTCTCCCGGGCTCACTGTGGCCTGGCAGCACCGGGTCACAGGAAATTACAATGAATCTTCAGGCCCAGCGGCTCTGAGGTAGCATGGGGATGTAAAATCCACCTGGTACTTTGAGGGGCCCTGCCTTCCATCACTTACCTGTGCTGCTCTGAAATGCAGTGCCTCATGAATGAGAAAAATGGGGGAAGCCTTTCAAATCCAGCCACCCACTGACATTTTTTTTTAATGACCCTATCAGTTATTCAATTTCTGGGATGCTAATGGATGTAGGGGCTTTGGAAGACAATCAAAGAAAGTTCCATTCCATTTGGAAGCCCTTGATGCCTTGATTTACGATCGCGGGGTGTGTGGGAATACTCCAAGCAGTCTGTTGCTAATGGGATTCTGCTGCTCACCACCTCCCTGGTGACCTCTTTCTTCCTGGCTCAGGATGAAAGTGGGGCCCCTCGTAGGAGCAAGTCCTGGGCTTTAGGGCTGCTCGCTCACCATCCTGTAGTGTCGTGACTGCCTCAGTCTCTGAGCTGAAGTTGCTGTCCCCAATGTCGTTGGTGGCTTTCAAGCGCAGCTTGTAGGAGGTGAAGGGCCTCAGCCTAAGGAGGAAAGAAGGCACATGACTTTGGGGGCCCCAGCATCCTGCCTTGCCCTGTGTTCCTAGTGAAGTGTGGCAGTGGGCCAGAGACCACCGGGGGGACAAAGGGTAGGGGTGTTCCTGGGTCTAACTCAGACTTGCTGCCCATTAAGTGTATGCACATGCTCTTCCCGTTGCCTCTGCTCCCCCAGACAAGCTTATCACTCCCCAGCCCAGATGCATCATTAAAGCCCAGATGCCCTCACCATTGCATCACTAAGAATAAGCCAGGTGAGAAAACAATGCTGTTGGGGTCACCATAGAGGGACAGAAGACAGCCACATCCCTGGGTCTTTAACCTGTTACTCATTAAAAACATGATGTGTATTTTTTTCTGAGGTAGTGAGGAATTTAACAGCTGCTTTTGTTAAAAACCAGTTAACTTGGGCCTACGGAAGCCCAATGGGTAAAAAGCAGGGCGAAGCCTGGCGTCTCTGCCTTCATTTTGCATTTGTTTCTTTTCTCACCTTCAAACTTGGAGTCAGACCACTACTCAGCTCTGCATGTAGGCAGGTTAATGATTTAAGGAAGGTCTTAGTCCCAAATGTACCTAACCTATCTCACCCCGATTCAAGACTGAAAACACCAAGATAAGAGATTTGGGAAGGGCACCTCAAGGTCCTCGTCATTGTCCTAGAGGCTATTGTCCCTTAGGACTCCAGCAGAGCTGAGCCTGCCTCCCACACCAAGCAGGAGCAATCATCTTTTGGGAACCAGATTGCACCTCAAGTGACAAGAACTTCTCTGGAGTCACCTTGCAGAATAAGAACTGAGGTAGTGATCAACCAGACCCTGGGCCACTTGAGCCATCCTATAAAAGCTGGTTCCCTTCCCTTTGTTGATGGGCCACTCTGATCTTCTCCATCCACCCTGTGGCTGCTGTTGAAGGAAGGAATAAACAGGGATGATGGTGCTGGGCTTTGCAGCACTGGACAGGTGAGTCTGTCACATAGTAGATGTCCTGGAATAGACTTGTGGTGCTTTAGCAGCGTGCAGTGCCTGGTGTTACTATGGCTCATGATTTGGGGCCTGGGGCCACACTGCATACTCCCTAAGGACACTCTTTCTCTACTGTCCATGATGCGCACACGGTGGTACACCATAAGTACCCGTCAGGTGGCTGGATAAATCGGCCTGGCTCTGAGACAGATGGGGCTGGTGCAGAGGGAAGCAGCAGGAGACTGGAGCCCTGCCAGCTCATTTCACCACTGACATGAGGCAAACCCTCTCAGCAGGAAGCCACAGTGGCTCTCTGAAAACAGGCGACCATGACTCAGAGGCCACACAGGTGAGTAGCACCTTGTGGACCAGATGAGACTTGTGCTGATGGTGATGGCAGCCCCTGTCCTGGTCACCAGCCTCCCTGGCTGTGTCAACTCAGTAGCATCCTGAACAGGCTCCCCCATCTCCCTCCATCCCCTTCAACACCCCTCGGACTTGGACTATTGTCTGAATTCCTGGCCCTGGCACCTCCGGCCCACCCCACTGTCCCCTGTCATACGCTCTGCTATGGCAGAGACTTCAGTGACAACTAAAGGAGCAAACAATACCAGGACACTCACCTTCAATCCCCCAACTCCCTCCCATTCTGTTCGATCCTGGGCAGCTCAAGCCTGTGCTTTGGAGTAGGCCAAGCAGAATTCAGATTCTGGTTCTGCTATTACTAACCTTGGCAAGGCATTTTTTTTTTAATGGTACAGTCCTGAGGACTGAATCCAGGGCCTCTACACTGAGCTGTATTTCCAGCCCTTTTTAGAATTTTTATTTTGAGACAAGGCTTCACTAAGCTACTTAGATGAACAAGTTCGGCTCTGGCCCGTGCCTTCCAGAGTACTAGATTGCAGGTGTGCGCCGCCATGCTTGGCCCATTTCATTTCTACGGGTCTCACTTGATTCATCTTTGACAGTGGAGATAACAGCACCCCAGCACCCATACTTAACAGGGCTGTTATGCAAATGATTACACAGCCCAACCTCGTGGAGTCCATGGGATCTTGTCACACGGGAGGCAATTACTACATGTCCTTCTCTCCTTGGTCCTCCTGCGTAATTTCCCGCCCCCATGCCTTTGCTCCCTCCTGGGAAGTCACAATACAGGATGTAGCGCCCTCCCCCGCCCGCCCCTGCTCTTTCCACCCTGTGCGTGCCTTGCCTTCCAAATTCCAGCTCTTCCAACTTGGAAACTCAATGGATTTAATACAGTTTTGAGAAGACACCAGCTACCTGACTCTTTCCACCCAAAACCCAGGGAATGAGGATGCTCGCTGCCCAGACTTGCTTCCAAACCCTTGTGCTCCCACCTTGGGAGCAGGCATACTGAGAAAGCCAGTGTGTCCCTGCCTTGGCCGGAGTCACACCTAGTGTGGTAGAAAACGCGTGCGAGCACGGGGTGGGCCCCGGCCGGCAGTGTCCCTCCCTCAGAGTGCCGCCCAGAGCCTTGTCAGTAAAGGGGGCACCTGTACCGTGCATTCATTTTGGTGACAGCATATGTATGAGTCCAAGGCATTTTAAAAGCTAACTACTATCTCTTTTATTCATTTATCTGAAGGCATTAAAATGATTAAGATTTCATCATTTGCATCACCAAGAACAAAGAATATGGAGCCATGTGTAACATTCTTGGCCGATTTCACTTGGTCATTTATTTATTTATTTTTGGTCTTTTTTGAGGCAGGGTCTCTCTATGCAGTTCAGGCTGGCCTTGAGCTCACTCTGTAGCCCAGGCTGGTCTCAAACTCACAGCAATCCCTGTGCCTCAGCCTCCGGATTGCTGGCATTACAGGCATGTGCCACCACGCCCAGTTTTCACTTGCTTTTTAAATGCCTATGTTTTTAAAGATTCCAGGGGCAAAGAAATATGGACTCTGATGGAGCAAGGGCTGGCAAGTTGGCTTTAGCCGGGTCCCATGTTTTGCGTGCGGTTCCTCTTCCAGCCTTTCTGCTACCATTTCTGCTGCCATTGCACACAGTCCTGCCAGGAGCCAGGGGAAGAGCAGAGACCACCAGATGCACAGCCGTCACAGGGCCCCTGCAGTCACTGTTCATCCCAAAGTCAAAGTGATCCCTCTTCCTTGCTGCGCCTCCTGTGGGAGGTTCTCAGTCTCAGCCCACACTCTTCCTCTGGCCTGGGCCCTCAGTCAGCAGACACACACACAGTCCCTGGGTCAAGACGGCTACACACGCTATGCTTTTTGGCCACTCATAGATGTAACGTGAATGGTAAAGGTAAAACAGCTACCAGGATTATTAGGCAGGAAGAGAGGTTATACCATGGCAGGGTACAAAATATTGCTTCCTCAGGATTCTGCCTGTGACATGTTTCCTATTGACAGGCAGAGGAGGCATCTGTCCTAGTTCTGGCCCATTAGGAAATTGACAATGGCCTCCTTGCCACCAAATTAAACTATTTGTCCTGAAACAAGGACCTTTTCTTTACATCACCAAGTCCCAAGTGCACAATTAGTCTCTATGATCTCAGAAGGCTCCAGACAAAGTGGCTGGGTCTCTTTTCTTTCTTTCTGATGGTAACAAAAAGGAGTGAAATCATTTACTCTGTGGGCACATTGCTAATTCAGCTCAGCACCCTGTGCAGTCCAGCCTGGCTTATTGAGGAAGGTGGGGGCCTACCTGGCCACGGTCACCAGACCTCCAGGGCCAACCCAGGAGAATCCCAGGACTCCAGGTGGGTGGCACCTGCCACTAGGAGTGCTCCCCTTTGGAGTGCTGTGGACCACACCCTGGCTCCTCACAGGGTCAGCAGGATGCTGGTGGGAACCCAGAGGATAGTCTGACATTTTGGATGGCCCTACTTGCTTTTTGCTGCCCATTTCCTGGAGTCATGGTGAGGCCAGTCTGGGACTGAGGGGTGGAAGAGACCACTGATCCTTCCCCTAGCCCTGGCTCAACAGTGAGGAGCCGAGGCTTGGCAGGCGATAGTGATAGGCTTTTCAAAGGCTATGTGGCTACTCAGGAAGACCCATGGCTGAGAGGTGCTATTGGGCTGCAAATGCCCTGGCTTTTCCCTATGTCATGGCCCCTTGTAACTCAGCTGCCACAGATGCTTGGTATCCTTCAAGGCTCGAAAACACAGGCCCAAGGAATGTCAGTGCCACAGAAAGTTAAGGGGCTATTTTATCCATTTGGAGAAACTGAGGCATGGTATGCCATTTATGTAAGGTATCTCTGCCTCAAACTCCTCCTCTGTAAAATGGGAATGCTACAATTCTGGGCTGCACACAGGGCTATTATGGATGCCGTGGGGCAACCTCTGGGAAGGTTTTGCAAGTGACAGAAGGTTTTAATACAGTGGCTCCTTGCTCATGGTTTTGCTCTGCTTGGTGTCAGAAAGTATCCAGTGAAAGTTTTAGGAATAAATGATTCAAAAGTTTTCAACATTTATACAGCACACTGTATTGTTATAATTATTCTACTTTGCTGTTAGTTATTGCTTTCTAGTTTATAAATTAGACTTTCTCTCAGGTCTGTATATCTGGGAAAACGCAGTATGCAGAGGGCTCTGTACTACCTGTGGTTTAAGGTTTCTGTGGAGCATCCTGGAATGTCTAGCAGTACTATGGGCAAGGGGGACCCTATATCACAGTAAGGTGATGACAGTGACAGTGATGATGATGTTAATGACAGCAATAAAGTTCTGACCAAAAGCTTTAACCATCTGGAAGCCACCTGACCACAACAGAAATACCTCCAAGGTGACTATGAAAGGGGACACTGCTCCTCACTGGCATATGCTGGTGAAGAGTCTGTTCCCGGAGCCCTGCCCACATCCCGCAGGGTGCCTGTTCTAAGCTGAGTGCCTGGGTGGCTCCTGAGTGAGACTGGAGGCCGAGATCTTTGCTGGGACTGAAAGTCTCCTTGGTGGGGCTGTGGATTTATCCTCTCCCAGCCTGTTTGCTCCATTCTCAAGGAGGCTGTGGCAAGGCCATGCAGAGCCCACGAGCCCATGCACACAGAATGGTCAGGGCTGCACTCCCGCTGAATTGGTGAACACAGAATGAACGGAGTGTGTGTGTGCGTGTGCATGTGCGTGTGCATGTGCGTGTGACAACTCCGGCCTTGCGGCCTGGGCTCTCACAGTCCCTCACTCATCACCGATCCAGGTCAGTACTCGGGTGGGCTGTGCTTGTCTTCTGCTGCGTTGGGAGAGACTATACAAAGAAGGGCTCGTCTCCAGCCTTTCTCCAGTCCATCCCTTCCTCTCTGTTCTCCCCATGTCTGGCACCAGCTTGGAGGGACAGGGATACTGGCTCAGCCTCTCCTCCCTGCCTTGCCAGTCCTGGGGCCCAGGTGTGCAAACCAGCCATGCTGTGGACTGGGGTCCCCTGTATGGAGACTGTTGCTAGGGATAGGGGTGGTTTGGAGGGTGCTGACGCCGACACTGACTCCTGTTGCTGTGAGGCAGAGCCCAATCCCTCAGTACCTCTCCACGGCGCAGGCTGTGGCCTCATGGCTGACGGATGAGGAGTAGGTCTGCCACTCGCCCCCAGGCAGCTCTCGCACCTGCACAGTGAAGTATCGGATGGGGGAGGCCCCGTCACTGCCTGGGACCCACTGGAGCTGGAGGCTGCGTGCTGTCACTTCTGCTTGGGGCACCTGGAGCTCTCTGGGGGGCGCTGGCCGCTCTGCAACCAAAGAGGGCAGATAGAGAGGCATGAGAGAGAGACTGCTTTCCATGTGACCAGCTGCCCCTGTGACCCTGGGCTGCATGGGGGTCACACGCTGAAAGGTGATGTCTCAGGTCAGAGAGGGGAGCTGCCTACCAGCTCACTTTGGCTGTGCTGGCTTGAACCTCTCTGGAGGCCTTGCAGGCTCTTGCAGCAGAGGTAATACCCATAGAGGACCTGCCTCTCCTGTCATGTGCTAGGGTCTGAATGACAGCTGGCATCAGGAGCTCAGAGGTCTTCCCAGCACTTCTGCCTCCTCTGCACTCCCTGATTCAGGCTCTGTCCACCATCAACACCCACCCACTCCTCCCTGAGGGCCAGTCCAAGTCACAACATGAGAGGCTTCTGTCTCTTCTGGGGAGGCCATGGATTCAGGCCCCTCTGGCTGTCTTGCCTGCAGCACCAGGGCTGGGCTGCATGGTGCAAGATGCACAGGACCAGCCTTGGTCTCGAGTGGGTATCACTGACCTGTCATTATACCCCTGCACCACACTGATTTCAATAGAGAAACTCCACAGAGGGAGGAATAATTGTTTAATTGTTTATCATGAAGATTATTGATTCTGATTAAAATGTGTGGGGTGTAATAAAGCAGCAATTGATCGTGGGTCCTTCAGTGACAGGTCTATGAGAAGTGCTTCGATCTACCCTAATCAGCAGTCTTTCCTCGGGCACATACCGTGCCTCCAGTTTCTCCTGGAACCTTTCCCCTGCTCCCAGTGCCACCCTCTGGACATACTGCCAGCCAAAAGGCCTCTTCAGCTTCCTGTCCCTGACCCACAGACAGAGGGTCCCTGGGCCTGCCGGGGAATCTAAATTCCTGGAGATCAGGCGGCCTGGAGGGGATGGGGTACAGGGTTGGGGCTCTGGGCCCTGCCTTCAGATCAGCAGGTGTAGGCTGGCTGTGCTGCTCCACCCACAGTGAGGTTCATGTGAGTATTTCCACTTGGAACTGACTTAGATCAAACCTTTCATTCCCCAGCAGGCCTCGGGGCTGCACAGGCTGATCTTCAACCCAGTGGTCAGGCAGTGCCTTTGCGGGGTCTCACCCTAGAGAGTGCTGGTTTCCCTACCAGTAAAACTCTAAGCACCTCTGTGAGATCCAGAGAAGGATGTGGAGAGGACCATGTCCAACAAGGTGACCAAGATGTGGTGGGGGCTCAAGGTCGGTCTCCTTCCCTTTTAGATTTAAGGCCATAGTGGTTTTTCAAGTGCTCTGAGTTCAGCTCCTCACTCCCTAAAACTGTATTCTAGATCTCATAGTAAAAAGTTGTTGTATGAGGCTGAGGCAGGATGATCTCAAGTTCAGGCCCAGCCTGGGTAATGTAGTGAGACCCTGTCTCAAAAACTAAAAAGGACTGGCAATGGATCTCAGGACAAAGAGGCCTTGGTTCAATCCCAGTGCCTCAAAAAAAAAAAATTTAAAACAGTCACAAACATGGCAGTAACAGTAGTTCACATCTATCGAGCCCTTAACATTTGCCAACCACAGTGCAGCCTGGTGGGCAGAATGGCTACATGGGCCTATTTACATCATTCCAGCCTTGCTCCCAAGAAGCCCTGATGCCAACATGGACAGCTGTTCAGGCGTTTTGGGCACCGTGATGACTGCTGTATACCAGGTTGCAGTTTGGTGCCATGGCACAGAGTGGGGAGGGACTTGCCCAAGGCCACACAGCTCCAAATGCTGTTTCCCAGCAGCCCAGTGGGACCTACATCTCCCCTCCTCTGCCCCGGCCCTCACATCACCATGCAGTTTGGGTTGCTAGGAAGGCTCTGGAGCAAGGCTGGAGGCTGTGGGCAGGAGCCCAAGGGACAGGAGCCACAGCAGACACTGGTGGGCGGAGCTGGCCTTGTGGTCGTGGGTGTGGGTCCAAATCTCAGCTCCACAGCAGTGGGCACCGGCACATCAGTAATCTGTCCTGCTTTTGTTCCTTTGAGATTGGTGGGAACACCCTGTGCACCACAGGCTGCAGTGAGGAAGGACCAAGACACAGCGCCCCATACACCTGGTCCCTGTGACAGTCATAGCAGGGCAGCTAAGCAGAAGACCTCTCCTGGGCACCTGCTCCCTGGGCACATGGTTTGGGACATCAGAGATGGGGTGTGTGGGTTTGGGAAGCTTGCACTCATGTGAGTGTGTAACCCTGGCACGGTTATGCAACCTCCCTTGCACATGCTTTTCACCTGTCTGAGAGGAGGAAGTGGCTAAAGCCCGTGCTGTGCAGATGCCACATGATAATGTGGTCAGTTCAGTGTCTTGTTCAGTGGGTCCTCTCTGTGTCCCTGAAGGGAGTTTCAGGCCTTCCAGCCACTATGTGGACCACAGAGAGCCCAACATGGCAGCCGCATGTCCCATGTCCACCTCCCTTGCCCCTGCCTGCCATCTGTGACATTAGATTTGGGCTGGAGGGCTTACCTCTCTTCTCCGTGGTGATGACTGTGGCCTCGAGTGGCTCCCCCCAGCCTTGCCTTGTCTTGGCGGACAGCCTGAAGACATATGCAGACTCTGGGGCCAGTTCTGTGGCTGTGAACTGTCGCACAGTGGCACCGACCTCCACAGTGGTGAATGTGTGGGGGCGGCTGCTGGCTAGGCGGTAGGCGATCTGGTACCCTGTAGGTGAGGCAGGGCAGGGAGAGATGGCGAGATTGCTCAGCCAGTCCTTGGGGATCAGGTCCACCTGCTACCCCACAATGACCTCTGGATTAGAAACCCTAACATGGCAGCCGGGTGTTGCTCACGGAAAGGGAAATCTTACTCCAGGTAATGAATGGAGGAGCCTCTTAAGCATAATCTCCCAGGAAACTTGTTTCCCTCTTCATCCTTCATGGAAACAAGATGTGAAAACAGTTTCATCTTT
Source organism: Dinomys branickii (assembly GCA_004027595.1). Taxonomy (NCBI): domain Eukaryota; kingdom Metazoa; phylum Chordata; class Mammalia; order Rodentia; family Dinomyidae; genus Dinomys; species Dinomys branickii. The sequence goes on from PVLD010002995.1 coordinate 129,602, forward strand.
CCTGAGGATGCCACAGAGTCCCTGTCTTTGCTCCTGCTGCAGGACTGTAGCAGGTCATAGCTATGGCTATTCTGTTCCCTTGTCCACCTGCCTCTGAGGTGATGGTGCCCTCCTCTTCCTCTGGGCAGGAGAGTGCAGTGCCAACCTTCAGCAAGTCCTTTAACATTTTCCAACGACAATGCAGCCTGTTGGGCAGAATGGCCACATGGGTCTGGTATCCTTTCTGTAAACTTCCTTCCTCCTGTTTGCCCACTGCCCGTGATCCTGGGCTTCCTCTTATCAGTGCACACCCTCTGGGACCCCCTTTAGTTCCAAGGAGGCTTCACTTTGAAGAACCTCCCCTCACAGTGCTTTTTAATCAGCTAAGAGAGAGCTGGGCCTGCTCTGAGTGACTCAAAGTTCCTTGACTATTAAAGGTTCACAGTTGATCAGACATTATTAATGATCAAACCCCTCCAACTGGGCAACCCCAAGGCCCAACTGCCAGCATCTAAAGAGGCCTTGCCAGCTCTCAGACCCAGCCTGAGATGCTTACACCAGGTTTGTCCTTCTTTGGGCTCCCAGACAGCATGTGGTCCTGCTGCCGGGCTTCCATGCTGATTAAAACCAGAATGGACAGAGTACGGTGGCATCAGAAAAATTAATGACAGCCCAACTGTTCAGTTTAAACAAGGGGGACCCAGAGGGGGAAGTCAAGCGAGCAGAGCCGACCAGGCCTTGCCAGCAATGCCATCGCTAGCAGCCTTTGTGTGGGAGGCCACCTGCAGGGACCAAGGGCTGCCTGGTGCACTGACAGCCTGGCTCATGTACCAGTCCAGGTCTTCCCCAGCCTATTTGTGGTAAGGCACCTCCGCTCCCTGTGTTCCTTCTCCTTGCCTGCCCCTCAGCTCCAGGGTGACTGTGCTGCCCGGCATCCTCCCAGCTCCTATATTGCTGTGTCTCCAACTGTGTAGAGGGCCTCAGAGTGTCCCCTGACAGTCAGCCCCAGCCAAGAGGTCACTGTCACCATTGCTGTCGTCATCACACAGACTGGGGAAATGGCATGGCCACCCTGTCCAGCACAGTGCTACCTGGATGCACAGCTGCGTTACCATCTTGGCCATGGCTTAGTCTCATGGATGGGCTTGTCTACCTGCATGGGGACCTGGGGTTGCAGGGGCTTCCTAGCTGACCTCAGGGCTCTGGCAAGGGTATCGGGCTCTAAGCCTTGCCCCGTCCACTCCCACAGAAGTCTAGAAATGGCTGGCCAGCCTTTGTCCCAGGCTGTTCTTCCTCCTTCCTGTCCCTACGCTAGTGACGTGGGTGGGAATCTGCAGCTCAGTGGCCCATGGACTCCAGGCTTGAGCCTGCAGAGATGCCTGAACATCCAGCATTTCGAAGACAAGGAAGATGGTGCGGCAGCAGCAAGGGCCACGCCTGAGCATCTTGTGCATCACGGGACAGGGAGGACCCTGCTGGGCTCCCACAATCCCTCCTGCAGTGCCAGGAGCCCAGTGGGTAGTGCACGAGGAGGTAACAATGGGAACCCCAGGCCTCTCTTTCTAGAGAGAAAAACCCATGCCCATTTTTGGCAAAGGGACAGTCCCTTGTGTCCCGCAGCCTCTTGATGAGCAGATTTACCAGCAGGAACAGTGTCCTTCCAGAGGGAAGGGCATGCACTCTAGAGTGCACAGAGCTGGGCCGGAACCCAGGCATTGCTAATTCCCCACTCTGTGGATAAAGGATGCACCTTTTCCGACCTCCAGTGAGGGTGGGGACAAGAGGAAACACTTCACCTGTCCAAAAACAGGTGCAGCCACAGCGCGCAGCCCGCAGCACTCTTAGATCTGATGTGATTCCAAAATGGAAATGATAACCAGTGCTTCCTGGTCCTGCAGCCGGCAGGAGCCATTTTCCTACTTTCCCTCCACCACAGTATTCTAGTGGCTTCTTTGTTAAGCCCCAAGTAATGCTTTCATGCAGCTGTCACAGAGTTTTATTCTGAGGCTTCTCCTCCTCCTCCCAGACACAGAGGCTGTGACAGTTCCATAAAAGCCTTAGGCAGCCTCAGGACAGGTTGGGGACCCTGCCAGTGGTCACAGCAGACACACTCAAGTTCCCAGCCTGGTCTCTGAGTGCGGGGGCAGATGCTTAACTTCTGCAACTTGACTAATAGGAACAAACCCCCAGGGCATCAGGCATTGAGGGCAAGTGTCCCTAAGTGGGGATTCCCTAGGAAGTGTATATTTTCTAACAATTTCCGGTTTCCTCAAGGGCCAGGAGAATTACCTAATTCTAATTCTATCTGATTCCAGTTCGATGCTTTTAACTGGGAGCAGAAGCTCTGGACATGAAATTAGTATTCAATCTGGGAAAACTTTAGACTTAAACTGCCTTTAAAAAAGGCATTAAATGTTGTAGTAAAGTGTTTTATTATTATTTTTGAATTGTATTACATTTCTATGGCTCAAAATTAGTGCAAAGTAAATAGCGCAAAGCATGCCTCTTCACACCTGATCTCACACTTGCCAGAGCCCCTCTCCTATGCAAGCACCACTGCTGGTTTCCTGGGCATCTTTTTAGGTATAATCTGAAAATATAGAAGCAGAGTGTTTAGGAAGACATTTTTCTATTCTTTCTTCCCTTTTTTCCTTTGAAAATTCAGGTTAGCCTTAAAATTGTAATCCTCCTGCCTCAGCCTCCTGAGTACTGAGTCAGAGGTCTGCACCACCGCACCTGGAGACATCCTCATTCCTCTGTGCATTCTGCAGGGGATCAGGCATCCTCTCTTGCATGTTGCTTTTCTTCCTAGCATATTCGATTGCCATGTGCTTGGCTGGTTGTGAGTTTTCCCTTCTGATCTTTTGGTGCTTTGTTCTTCTAGCTCTTGACTCCCTCCTGCAGCATCTCACAGTTCTTTGTTGTGAAGGACAATGAAATCAGCATCATCTCCTTCTTCCTACCCATCTCCTATCTGTCCTGTCACCTAATTTTGGGTCACTATTTTACTGCCTTTCTTCCCCTACTTTTTGCCTTTGTATATTTAAACACACTTCTCCATTTTCTGTTTTTAACTCTGAATTGTGTCTTCTGAGACTCACCAGCTGCGGTGAGAGACGGAAACTGTTTTCCCATCACCCTGACCTTCTCAGGATGTCTACCTCTGGCTTTTATCAGCTGCCTGACTGTCCTGTGTCGAGTGACTCGGGGGTTCCACTTTGCAGTGCAGTCAGAGGCTGCGGGTACAGAGTGACATCTGCTTCGGAAGAGGTGAAAGTGGGATCACGGCAGAGATCAAGGCTGGGGAAACAGCTTGCCTCTGTGCTAGGGCACTGCTGTCCACATGGGATTGTTGCTTCTACACACAGAAGTGGGCCTCACAGAGGAGCAGGTGTCAGCCGGTGACCTGGGTCTGGCCCCCACTCCCACCCGACCATCTGAGCACAGTCAATCTGTAATGAGCACAAAAGCAACCCACCGTGGCCCAAAGTTATCGCCACACGCATACTTTGAAATGAAAGACACTAAAGAAAGATACTTTGCAAAGGCCTATCACACTTTATAACTAAGTCCAAAGACTACATTGGCAGACATAAACATGACAGAAGACCATGATCAAACAGTATTTTAAAAAACATCAAGAATGCTGGGTGAGGAGTTCGAGTGAATTCAGACACTTGAACATCATTCCTGGGGACCAAGAGACACAGGCCTCCCTAGAGCAGTGCAAATTAAGTTCATTAAAAACAGAGGATGCCTGGGGCGGGGCTGTGCACTCTATTCTATGCATACTGCAAGTCCAAGCAGGATCACATTGCTGGCTTTGCACACTGAGTAGATTTTTAGTTGAGTAGAATGTGAGAAAGCACAGGTCTACCTCAGGCAGCAGGGAAATGGAATTCACCTGAAAGCACTTCCTCTTCAGGCTCCTGACCTGCCCTTGCCAGTTATCCTGAAGGGTACCAGGCACCCCATGCCCATTAACACTCCCGTGGGCACTGCCAGCCGGCTGTACCTCCCTATTTGCTATTTCACATTTTGCAGTGTGGTGTGGGATTGAGACTCCTTAACAGCATTCCAAACTGCCTTTCCACAAGAAAATCTGAATTATTGGGGTATTATTTACTTTTAGGATATAGCCATGATCACAGATGTATTCTTGTTATTATTTAATCTATATTATTTTACTTCTACTCTAATTTTTCTGTTGCTAGTGATACTAATCTAGCAAACTGAAGATTACACTCAACAGCACTTCTCCACAAAGTTCATGGACCAAGCAGGAAGTAGTACCTCTTTGCTGAGCCAGATTGTCTTTTCTATCACTGCCCCTGCCCCCACCCCTATTCTCCTGTCTTCCTTAGAATGACCCTTGGCCGTAGGCTACCCTGTCATGTGACTGTATCATGTGACTCTGCTCCATCCCTTCCTTCCCTTAGGCCTATGTCATCTTCCCTTCTCTGGGGAACACACTGCCACTTGAGCAGATGCCTTCTGCCTGTGGGATGCCACAGGTCTCCTCTGCTGGAGGGAAAGTGCCAGAGCCTGGAGCCCCTCAGGCCCTGATAACAGTAAGCACTGGGGCACTGCAGTCATGTGGACTTGCTCAGGGGGAACACAGGCAAGGGCTCGGACTCCCTCCAGTACAGCCAGGGGCTTCTGCGAGATACAGGGCCCCATACAACACACAACATGTGTGTGAGACAGGCGGGGATTGTGCATCTCCATGAATATAGTGACAGGCAGGGTGGGTCTCCTGTATCAGAGCCTGTCCTCCCCAGGATGCCTTGCTGCCACACTTAGCTCCTTCCTGCTCTCAGATGAGAAGAAAGGAGACAGGGTAGATGACTTGGAGAAAGTCACTCAGCAAGATATTTTGCAGGTGATGGTGAGAGAGTGAGACAAAGTGTAGAGACAGTGAACCCCATTGAGGGGATGGGCTGGGCAGGGCAGCACAGCTGGAAAGCAGAGCATCCATGTGGCAGTTCCCACTGGGAGACACAAATTGGCTGGAAAGTGGCCAAAAAGCCAGGCCACCTGGAAAACTCCGCAGTGCCCCTGTTGGAAGAGTCTGTTGAGGAGGCTCCAAGCTCAGTACGTTATGGCAGAGGCCAGAGGCAAAACCACTGAATCTAGAGGTGGTAGAAACAGGCTTACAGGGACCAGCTGTCCACGTGGTGGGGGCAGAGCACGAGGTGGGTACAGTGCGTGCTCCTGAGAAGGAAGGGCACAGGGCCAAGGAATACTTTGGATCTTATACTTGCATAGGCCTGGCACAAAGTCCTTTTGCTGGGATAGCCAGTGGTCAGCACTGAACCGGCTCACAGAGGCAGCAAGCAAGAGGGTCCAACCTTCCTGTTCAGAGAGGCTGGCTGTCCTGCTGCACACGTGCTTCCTATCCCACTCTGAGACAGCACAGGTTGGATGGGGCAGGGATCTCTGAGGCAGTGCTAAAGCTCCCTCTGTGCCTCAGTCCCTTCCCTTGCCCGAGTCTTATCTTTTTAATATCACATAAAAACCCATAATCCTGGCACTCTGAGAGTCTGAGGCAGGAGGATTACAAGTTAGGGTTGGGATTACAAGTTAGCAACTTGGTGAGAACCCATTTCAAAAAATAAAAGGACCGGGGATATAGCTCAGGGTGAAGGTCCTGGGTTCAATCCTCAGTATCCACACCCTAAATATCATCTATATTATTTATTTCCTTATTATAAAAGTTATTTCAAAAAAGGTAGAAAGCAATATAACATAAGCCACCTATGCCCCTATGGTGGGTCCCCAGAGGCGTGCTCTGAGACAAGGGCAGGGGGGTTACCTGGGAGGTGATTACAGGAGAGGGGAAGGCAGTGAGCCACACAAGGAGGGAGCATACAGTGTGTGCTCAGAGCCATGGCCACTTGAGGCTGGGTACTACCTCCTGGAGATGGTGGCCCCACCTCAGGGAGATAGTCATGGTATTTATCTACTGGCTCCCAGCAGCACTGACTCAGAATTACTCAGGGAAGGGGGGCGGTTTCCTTAAATATCTGGCCCTGTTCAGAGCCCAGAGGCTGGGAGTGGCCCTCAGCAGCTGGGGGTAGCGAGTGCTTGGGGTGCGGAGTGGTACATGGACCTACAATAAGACCATCTTCCCTCTCAGAGATCACCACTACTATCTCAGAAGTTTTTGATAACAATTTTTCTATGCACCTGAATTTTAAGCAAAATAGAATTTTCACTCCAAACATGGGTTTTTTACTGTATTTCATACAGTATATCAAAGCTATGTTTTCCCTTCAGAAATATGAGTTTTAATGACTGCTCAGTACTGGTGACTCTCTGTGTCTGAGGGTTCCACATCTTGGACTCAACTAGGCAGGGACTGGAAACATTCAGAAAACAGAACTGTGCCTGTAGCACTGCAAGATATCTACAGATAATTTAAAGCACACAGGAGAATACGTACAGGTTCTATGTAAATATGATGCTGTGTTGCTTGAAGGCATGTGCACATCTGCAGATTTTGGTATCTGCAGGGGTCCTGGCACCCATCACTGTGGGCACTGAGGGTCTGCTATACTGTGTGGACCTGCCTTGCGTGGCCCTAGCACTGCCAGCCCTGTCACGGTCGCCGTGAAGTCTCAGTACACGGCGAATGCAAACTGCAAGGTACACCGTCATTTGTTTCTAATTGCAGGAAATCTGGGTTATTATTTTCTATCTCTGATCTATTCCCACACTGAGCTACTGCGAGAAAATTCTGCAGCCTCTGGGTTATATACGTACTTTTGTATTATTTCTTTTTAAATACAGATAGTATCATTTCTAGTCCCCACACTGTGGTCTGCTGAACAAAAGATTATAATGCCTATATCTTACCCTGACACATTTAAAATCTTACTCAACAGACAATAGAAGAGCCTGTTTTGGTACATACTTGGTAAAAGAGTCAGGTGAGTGATAGTCCTTGCATTTTCAGAGAATATAATGATAGATGGTGTTCAGAGATGAGAGCGTTTGCGGGGAAAAGGCTGATTATGTAATTACGGTCACAGCCAGATCAGAAGCATTAGCGTGCTGTATTTCAGCAAGGCAGGGTCGGAAGGCTGCAGTGTGTACTAGGAAAGAATGGGAAAGTCGAAATCAATAGGAGGAGTCAGGCAAGGCCTGCGAGAGGCCCTGTGTTTAAGGTTATGGGTGAATTATGATAATACAGGCATTCAAAGGAGTAAGGCGAAGCATGGGGAGCATCGATCCAAAGCGAAGATTAAAAACACCGAGCGAGAGGCTGACACAGGTTTCTGCATAGACCTCGATATGGAGGGAACACCAGGCACCTACAGAATTAGATTGAGAAAGGGTATGCACTGCTAGTGTGTGATACCTTCCACTCTCCAGTGTGGGAGACCCAAAGAGGCGAGGGGAGAGGCAGTGAGCCATGCAGGGAGGAGGCATACCGTGTGTGCTGAGTCTAGCTGCATCAGCCTAGCTGAGATGCTGGTGTGTAGATTTTGAAGCAAGGGGACGGGGCAGTATTACCCCACCCTTGTGGCTCCCAAAACATGTGTGAGCTAGGAAGGATGGAGAGCCACGCTCCATGCTGTTGGCTGGGATGCAGCCTCCAGATAAGAGGGTATGACTTCCCAAGGCATAAAAGATTACACATCAGAGCTGAAGTACTGACCCTAAACATTAGATGCTAAACATTAGATACTACCTCAAATTGTGTGATTCTCAGAAAATACAGCTGCAGACTGAGAGCCTATAGGGTTCTGGTTTCTTGAAGCCTGATGCCAGAGAGCTGGCACATCTCTTTGGGACTTTGTCCAGACATTAAAGGTGGCTGCAAACCTTCCATGGGCTGTGCTCTTGCCCAGAAAAACAAAATCTGAGAGTTCATCCAATCCTCAGGCACTCAAAGCTAGGCTACTAGCAGAGCACAGGGTACCTGATCCCTCAACTGCCACAGGAAGACAGGGACACCCTTGCTGACCTGGAAGAGGTCAAGGAACCCATAAGCCACCAAACGGCTCTGGGCAGCCCTCAAGCTGAGCCACATGCATTATGGTCGCACAAACGCAATGGTGGGTCCGAGTGAGGGATATGCAGACATGGGTCATATTCAGTGGAGCTCCTAATTCTCAGCCGAGCTCTCCATACACTCAGTAACAAGCTTTAGGTGAATGTTAGGCCCTAGGAAGGCAGGAGGCCTTCTGACAAGGTGGAGGCGGAAGCAGAATCCAAGTGTCTAACTCAGCAGCACTCAATGGCAGGGCTCGTGGAGCAGTCTGGCGAGTGAGGAGGATGCCTGCACTCAGGTGGCTCCACACATGCCCCGAAGGAAGGCTGTAAACACTAAAAGCTCTCCATAGTAAAGTATTTACGTAAATAAGCAAGTGTTTTTCCCTCCAGGCGCCTGCCAGTGTTTCATGCTGTTAATCTTTTTTGGAAATGCAAGAACATGTTTTGATATAGATTACAAAAGCGCCAGCCACAGAGGCGTTTATACACTCAGAAGGCTGTGCTGCCAGGTGGGAACATCGATTCAAAGTCTCTGGATGTAAAGTGAGTCGTGCAAAGAGATGGTTTCCTTTCTCCCCTATGAACCCCAACCTGAATCTTTAGAAATTGTTTTCCCATCTTTCCTACAGCAGCTACAATTTGGTGTGCTGGCTGTAATAACATATGGGTGACAGGCTACCCCAACAACATCTGCTACAGCTAAATGCCATTACAACAGAACAGGATTAAATGGGATGCTTTCTGCATTACAGGTAGACCCTGTGAAGTTTGATTTAGCACAGTTGGGGTACTTGAAGTATTTAAATATATTTTCCTTATATGAGATTTTATGATTTTCAGTGACCGCCCTCCCTATGGGCTGCAAACCAAAACCTGGGCATCTTCAGCACACACCAGGATGATTTTGCTGCCCAAACTGACTTCCCAGGTTTTCTTCTCTTGTCAGCAGAGAAACCATGGAGAATAAGTCGCCACAGCAAACTACTGGGGCACACAAGGAAAATACCAGAATTGGGCCAAGCTCCGGGCCCTGTGAGCCACTCTGGTCCAAAGGGCCTCTGGCCTGAGGTGACGAACTGCCATTTCTTGAATGCTGACTGTGCGGCAGGCATGGTTCTGAGTGCTTTATGTGCAGCCCATTTGATTTGATGGTGGAAGCGCAAGTGTTATTTCTCTCTGAGGGTTCGGGAAACGGAGGCACAAGAATGCCATGTGATTTGCATAAATTTACTCAGCAAGTGAACTGTAGGCTGAGGTCTGAACCCCAATATGACTGCTGATTCTGAAACCTCACCCGCTCTCCCACCCTGCCCATCCACCACGCAGTGGGTAAAACCCAGGAGAAACATAAGCAGGTGGCTCCAGATCCATGCCCCACAAACTGTAGAGGATGACAGCTTCTTCTGTGCCCTTTAAGTAAGCCTGCAGTGAAGCGCTCTGGGTATGTGTGCAGGAGTCTTGAGCATATGGCCTGGGAGTGGACACTGACTGGGTCAGAGAATGTGCTGTGACCACCTGCCCTAGGCATGGCCATACTGCTCTCCAGGGCTACATAGGCCGTATTCTGACCAGGGTGCCTGGGGGTCCTATTGGTGTCATTTGGTGGTGCCGATTAATGTGGGCTGGTATATCACTGTTGCCTAAATTTAATTTTAGACCGCTTTCATAATCAGAAAAACAAATGTTAAAGACACCCTGAAAGGTAAATGATAAGGTTTTATGTGGAGCACCTGGATGACTCTCCTAGAAAGAAGAGTGATTATCTCTATCTTGGCTAAGCCTGGCTCTATTTCCATGTATTAATATGTACAGAGTTGGCTAGGGCTTTTCCTTATCCTTTCAATTGGCTTCAAGCAATGCAAATCAGTCCAGCTGAGGCGCTGGTGTGTAGTTTTTGAAGCAAGGGGACGGGGCAGTATTACCCCACCCTTGTAGCTCCCAAAAACATGTGTGAGCTGGGCTGGATGGAGAGCCATGCTCCATGCTGTTGGCTGGGATGCAGCCTTCAGATAAGAGGCTATGACTTCCCAGGGCATAAAAGATTACACATCACAGATGAAGTACCGACCCTAAACATTAGATACTACCTCAAATTGTGTTATGCAGATTATTCTTCCTGTGTGTCCAGCTCTCTGCATGTTGCAGAGGTGATTTCAGGCCTCCTGCCCGGCCTGGCTCACAGCACTCACGTACTTCCCATCACTCATCTTCAAGCCACGCCCTTCGGCATGAATTAATAAAACCTGGGTTTGGCCCTGGGCGGAGGCTTTTGCTCTGGTTAGCCATCACCCTAGCTGCACTTAGGGTCCCCTTGGCTCCCCACAACTATAAATATGCCTTAGTGTGCTTGTCTTGGCCATGCGTTACATTGGAAGTGGTAGATTGGAATTGACTTGCTAGAATTCCAATAACTGTTCCATGGGATTACAAATACGAACTTCCTGGACCACAATGAGGGCCAAGAAAGGTTCTCAATAATTTTAAAGTGAGCTGAGTTTCGTTTAGATAGTGAGACTTGTGCTGTGGTGAGAACAGCATCATTCCCTCTCTCGGAACAGCAGGACAGGTGCCGGCTAGAGAGACCCAGGTGGAGGGAGCAGCGTTTGAGCCTGTAGCCCAGAGGATGTGCCTGACAGCTCAGATTGAAAGCCCACCTGCTTGGGGAAGCATTAAGAGGTGGAAGCAGGTGGGGCCTTTTCCTATGATGAGGGCCCTGTTGTCATAAATGGGAAAGCCATTAAGAGATTAGGGGTTTATTTGGAGAGAGGGACCTATTATAAAAGCCAGTTCAGTTGGGTGTGGTGGTGAATGCTCGGAATCCCAGCATTCTGGGAGGCTGAGGAAAGAGGATCACAGGTTGAAGCCCAGCCTGGGCAACTTGGTGACTTAGTGAGACCTTCTCTCAAAACAAAACAAGACAAAACACACGCCCATAACAATTGATGCCCTGTGCTGCCTTGGAACTCTGCAGATTGCCTCAGGACAAGAAGGCTCTCACCCAATGGGCTCTTCCACCTCGCACCTCCGGGCCTCCAAAGCCCAAGCAAACCTTCATTTTTATAGATCCAGCTTTAATTGTGTTTGGTATTCTACAATTTCTCTTGACCCAGAAGAAGCTGGAAACTCTTTGCACATAGTCTCACTGTCCAAATGGGACTCAGTTCATTTTTGAGTCTTGTTATTTATTTTTCAGGATGTCTCTAACAGTTTTTTTCCTGATTATAGAAGCACTCTGAACCTGAGCCCAATAAACCTTTATTTTTCATAAATTATCCAGTCCATGGCATTCAATTAGAGCCACAGAAAGTGGACCATGAGGACATCTCTATGTGTCTGGCAGGAGGAGCAGAGGTGCTGGAGAAGGGGTCTCCACAGGTAGAACTGGTCCAAGAACAGAGCTGCCCATCTTTGCAGGAAGAGCCTGGGTGGACAGTTCTAAGTCATGAAAGAGCTAAAAACTCGGGGTCCTTGCGTGGCAGTGCAGCTGGATGCGCACCTGCTACATAGCCAGAGTGGAGCTGGTGGAGCAATGCGGTTGTAACACATGCGCAGAGTCGGCCAGAGAGTCATGAGTTGTCTGGGAGGTCCTGAGTGCTGCTGCTTCACAGGCAGCAGTACTGGGGACTCAAGAACTATGACAGATCAAATGTCCACATTCTCCACCTCTAGAACTGTCTCCTGTTTTGCCATGGCGCGCTGGGGATGACTCTGGGCTACTCAGATACTCAACACTGCTTGTTCTGGGAGAGAGTACTGCCAGGTACCGTGCTGGGGACTGGTCTCCCTGCCTGGCCACTGCCCCCTGAAATACTCCCTCCAACAGGGACTTCCATGGCTGCTCACTGCGATCTGGACAGTAAGAACCTGTGAGTGCAAAGGTCCCTCAAGTCAGAGATGCCTTACTCATCGCAAATTCTACCAGGGAGCTCCAGAAATCAGACAGAGAAAGGTCACAGGAAAAATGGGCCGCAGACTTCCTGGGTGGGAGACAGAGAGCACTCTTGACCCAACTTAAGGAAGCAAGTGCTCCATAAATACCTGCCTTTCATGCCACCTTTTCTTGGCTGCCAAAGTTGTTACCTAGAAGATAAACCTGATTGTGTCACTTTCCTGCCCAGAGTCCTCAGATGGCTCCTTACTGTGATTCACACAGGGCTTCAAACTTTTTTTTTTTGTTTAGTAAAATGAAACACATTCTTTGAACCATATCCTAGACTCCAATATCAGAAGCAGGTAAAAATGATGATTTGTTTGTAAGGTCAGATTCATGATTTTACTAGAAACCATCTAGAACACAAGCTAACAGAATGAGGATCTCCTGTGTCTGGATTAGGTGAATGCCACACCTGAGTGCTGCCCTAGGTCCACAGTGATGCTCTTACCCTTAAGTGTCTGCCCTAGGTCCACAGTGATGCTCTTACCCTTAAGTGTCCACCTTAACCCTGGCCATACCTCCCTGCAGGTCCTGGCCTGGGGACAGTTCAGATGCCCCTCCCTTCCTCCAGGCTGCAGAAACCACTTCACCTCAGTACCCACCTCAAAAGCGGACTTCTGCCTCAAAACCCCGCCCCTGAGACCCTCATCCCATGAAGGGCTTGTGGGGCACTCCGTGAACAGGCTTGTTGCTTGTGTCATTGCCTGATGGGGCCATGGGCAGGGATGGAAAGGTCTTATTCATTTCTATTTCCCACTATGCATACAACACCCGGCACACACAGTCCTCCATTTGCCTTGGTGAAAGGGTAAATAAATAAGGGAATTGATGATATTGTAACATACAATGTGCTGTCTTTGGGAGCTAAGCACATTAAAAATTAAAGCTTTTCATCAATGTTATCAGAATTTTTTCTCTGAGTGAAAACTTAAGTGTGAATATGTTCTTGGGATCCTGAGACCAGCAGCTCCACTACAGGATCAGGTACAAGCCTCGTATCAGGACAGTGCTGTTCTCAGGAGCTCAGGAACAAGGCCCAGCTCTGTGTCTTCTATGGGAAACTGGCCTGCTCCTTCCCAGACACATGGTGGACATAGGCCCATTACAAAGGGTGTTGCCATGAACAATGAACAAATGGAAGAAATCCTGGATTAATAAAATGTAAGGTTCATCTCACACAAAATCCTAGTGTAAAGCTTTGTTTTTCTATGCTCACAACTACACAGTCAAAACAGAAGAAAACATCCAAGTGTGATTTTCTCCTTTCCTCCCCTGTGCTCCTTACCCAGAATCACGCCGTTGGGCTCTTCTGGGGGCTGCCACACGATCCGCACTGAGGTGAGCCGCACTTCGGGGAACACCAGCCTCACTGGGGGGCCTGGGGCTGTGGGAAAACACAGTGAGGAGGCACACATGGGATGTCAAGGTCAGCTGTGCATGGTGTCTACCCTGTGACACTGTTTGTAAAGGGAACATGTCCAAGTTTCCAGTGATTGAATTTTAGAACCTAACCCACTCAGTGTGGCTCCCTACTAATTTCGGAAAATCACCTCATTTTGGATCCTGTCCATCTTCTTCCAAGTTCTGAAAGCATTGCTCATAAGCTGTGCTAGGAATAGTGAACAGTTGGAGCACAGCTAGGACCCTGTGAGACTAGTAAGAGGATCCATCAAGCTGGAAGTAAAGATCCCTCTCGTCTGAGCTCAGATTCCTCTACAGGGTTTGATTTCTACAGAGTTGGTGTTAGACAAGCTGGCCTCAAGTCCCTTCCACCTTGGAATGGAATTCACAACTACTGATGAGACATCATGTTGGCAATCAGTGCTTTTCCTCCTGTGCATGTCACCCCTCCCCCTCTGGCTTTGTTCTGGAAAATGAAGAGTTGATGTACCCAAGTGCCTCTAATAATTTTTTTGTGTAGCTTGGCACACTGGTAATTCACAAAGCAGCTCTGTATTATGCAACCACTGAGTAATAGGGTCATAGCCCTTGTGAAATATATTTGCTTAAGCACACAGGCCAGGTGGTATGTGGCAGTGTGAGACCTCTCCTTGGACTCTAATCATGGACTGTTCCTCAGTAAGAGGCAGAGGGCACGGAGCAATGATACAGAAACAGTGTGGCATGGGCAGCAGTCATTCAGGTGGCTGAATTCTGCCTCTGGGTATTAAGCTGAGAACAGTGTTTTAAACCTTGAATATGTGTTATGACACCTATGTTTGGGCAAAACAACGTCTGAAGGAAGCCCAAGGTCGGAACATACGGGCAGCACTGATCTCAGCCATGCCAAGGCTGGTCGTCCACAGGATGCAGAAGTGAGGTAGAGGAGTGCCAGGGCTATACCAGGTAGCAATGTGCCCTTGACGAAGAGCAAGGTTGGTGGAGCCCAAGCTGAGGGGCAGTTTCTAAGGTGGCGCTTCCTGCTTCTCCCTGGAGTAGCAACCTGAAGCATATGAGAATGTCGTGTAGGTTGCTTTCCCTCTCAACAAAACCCTGCCAGATGCCCACTTCCGGTTTCTCCTGCTGGATGCCTCCCCTCCCTGTGACCCTGAGCTGGGGAAAGAAACTCTCATGCTCTCCAAGAACCATGAAGAACAGTTCCCACCCAGTTGGTACAGGGTGTCTGCACTCATTGGTCCTGACTTCAGAAAGATACTTAAGGAAACGTGGAATTGTTTTCCTTTTGTCAGATGCCTTTGATCCTAGGGTGGGTGTTTTGGGGAGATCAGTATCTTGTCCCTGACATCTTCATTGCAGTCTAGTTAATAATGAAAATGTAAAGGAGGTAACCTTTAAAGCTTTGACATCTGCAAAGTGGGAAAACATATTTTCTGATGATTTAGACTTCCATACACAGCTGCCATACATGTTCTTAGTCTGGAAACACAGGGGCCCAGGGGCCCTGGGAGCTATCACGCACACTGCTCTGTACATGGGAACTGGCAGCTCTCACCTAAGGTATTCTTTTTTTTTTTTTTTTCCGGTACCAGGGATCGAACTCAGGACCTTGCGCTTGCCAGGCAAGCACTTATGCCACTGAGCTATACCCCCAGCCCCTCACCTAAGATACAGACAGTGAGACTCGGAAGTCCCAGGAGCCCTGGAGCTGATACAACCAGAGTGGACTTGTAACTAGATTTGAAAACCATAAGAGGAGCAGCTCACATTTCACAGACCAACCCACTTCTCGCCGGCACTGCCCACAGCAGAGTTATGATTGAAATTCTGCATAGCTTCATAATCAGGCTATAAAAATCCACTCCAGGCTGAAATTGGCCATATAAATGCTCAGTGACTGAAAAACAATTTTGTTTTGTTTCCTCCAACTGAAAAAAAAGTGGTTGGAAAATTACTTTCAAAATGACCACAATCCAAATTGTTTGGATTGGCAAAGCAAACCTGGGGGGCAGTGAGGCCACCGTGGGTACCAACCCCACACGTACCATCATCTTTGGTGCGCTCAAGGATGAGGGGTGAGCTAGGGACCCCGTTCCCAATGCGGGTGAAAGCCAGCACCTGGAGCTCGTACAGCACGAACTTGCGCAGGCCGGCCAGCAGCGCCGACTGTGTATGGTTCCCTCGCACGACGTGAGCTCTGGGCTCAGGATCCAGGTCTTTGGCCCGGTACAGGATCTAAAGCATCAACACATGAGCACAGATGGTTATAACCCCAATACACATTAGAAAAGGCCTCTGTGGGCGCTAACCTCCTGAGTTTCCATACTAAAGGCAGCTGTGGTGAAGGCCCATGGATCTAATTTCTGTGTGCTGGCATACAGGGAGGAAGATGGTGATTGTACTCCAGAAGGGTGGCTTGAATAAAAAAGCCACAGCTTGGCAAGTTGGCTGCCTAGTCACAATCTGCAAGATCTGAAGCACTCCAGTGCTGTAGTGCCAACCACATCCACTGATACAAGGACTCAGAGATACTCTGCTGCCACAAAGCAGCCAGTAGCCAGCAGCCACTTAGTTTCCCAGTTCCATGGAAACTAAGTTCCCATCCCAGAAGGCTGCCTGCTCTCATGTGAGCCTCAAGCTCCAGCCACAGACAGAGCACCCAAGGTGTCCTCCTCCAGGGCCTTAATCTTTCACTTAGGTCCCACATCCTCCCTCCAAGCCCACCCTCTCTGAGCTGCTCCCTGTGATCTGTGATCTGGAAATAATAGATACAGGGTCATCAGGGAAGAGTCTGAAGGTAGCACAGCAAGCACTTTTCACTGAGACCCAGTAATGTGGTATAGAGTTTTGGTCACTGAGCCCACTCAGTAGGACAGCCAAGCACCGTGACACTGCCATGTATCACAGCATGGTCCTATATGATAGGGCATCCACATATCACATTGTCACATATCATGGACCTGCCATGAATTGTGGGATTGCCATTTGTCAGAAGACTGTCACACTGGACGGCCTGTCATGCATCATGGAGCCAGAGGGAACAATCAGACTTCTCAGGGCAGAGGGAAGATTTATGAGAACAGGTGGGGATAGCCAAATCATAGGCATCAAATTGCAGAGAAGCAGAAAGGAGGCCTGCTCACGATCATGGAGCAGAGACTGAGCGAAGTGTAGCCTTCCTGGCCAAGTCCAGCGTGTTCCTTCTGCTTCTTGCTAGAGTGGAGTGGAGGGGTAGAGCCTAGAGACAGTATGCGTCACCCTCGAGGGGTGCACAGGACAGCAGATCTTACAGGGTCCAGGATGTGCATGGAAGATGGGTCCCTGAGACGCTGGGACAGCTTACAGTCACTGCCTTCGACTGTCCTGGGGAGGGGGGGGAGACATGTACAACAACGCACACACAATGTCTAGCTACACTTATCAGCACTTAGCATGAGCAGGGAGCACTTTATAAATAACCCCTGTATTCTCAAACTGACCCTGGGGAGTAGCTGCTACCTTTATTTCCATTTTACAAGTGAGGAGACAGAGGAGCAGCGTAAGAATCTGGCCCCAGGAGTGCAGAGCCCGGGCCTGAGCTTTGCAGTGTAAGCCCAAGTCTAACTTCATGTTCACTTTAGAATTTGGAGGTATCTGATAAGCAGTCACACCAATGCCTTCTTCCCAGGCTGTAACAAGCTTAGACAAGAGATGGTAAAAGTTGGGACCCTGGTCAGTGGTGCAGACCTGGGAGAAGACAGGTGCTGCTTGGTGGCTCGGCGGTTTGGTGGCTCCTTGCCTGCAGCACCTTAAGACAGCAAGGTCAACATAATGTACCTTGTAGCCCAGGATGAGCCCATTTTGGTCCTGCTCAGGGACAGACGCCCATGTCAGTAGAATCTGGGTAGAGCTGACAGCCTCTGCGGATACATTTTCAGGGGCAGCTGAAGGAACTGCAAAAAATAAGTTATATTGATTACCATCAAAAGTCTAAAATGCTTCTATAAACAAACAAATAAATAAAATTTTCACTCAAATCATCAAGTTGTCCTTGAAATAGTGATATATTCTGAGCATTTTGTGGGAGTCAGATTAAACATGCAAGAGTATAACAGATATGTAAATCTCTTTAATATTAGCAACAAATTCCATAAATCCTGGGTATTTAGAGCTCAATTTTACCTGAGTCCACCCAGCAAGAAAATATGCTCAGTCTGTCTTCTGTGATAACTCACAGCCCTGAAGGCTTTTAGCTTAAATAGGAAGCCTCACTTTCAGACAGACACAGCTCTCTGACTTCTCTTAATGGCATTCAGTGATGGGGACAGGAGGACTGGACAGAGGGATGATCTTGTGATGTACCCAGAGAAGAGGAGGGGAGGTTTGCCACGTGCTGCCTCTGGGCTGGGTGTGCTCAGAGTCCTGATCGAGTATAATCCCCCTGGTGAGCCAGAGAGGCAGGTGTCACTGCTGCCTACAGATGAGAGGCCTCAGGCTTGAGAAGCCTCATCCAGTTCCATCTAAAATAAATGTTTGCCAGGGAGACAGGATGGCCTGCAGGGTCAGCTGTGTAATTCCTGACCCTGCTGCATGTAACATAACTTTCCTGCCTGCATGTGGTCTTTCCTCTGTTCATATTGTCACTAACTGTCTTGCTATATATGCTAAGATATAGATCTAAAGTGTATAAAGACAACAGTAAAGCCTTAAAAACAAGCACTGTACACTCTAGGTAATCTCAATTGCTTCACTAATTTTCCTGTAGATTCACTTATGCTTCAAAGGCAGCTCAGACCTGCGAAGATGGACCTGGGGAAGCCAGAGGATGCACCAGTTACTGTAATAGGCCACAAGCAAAGGGGGGGTGGGTCTGAGCCTGAGCCTCATGGTCACACTATACTAGGGCGAGGAGGAGGCGGCACATGGGAAGTTCACTGCATTTCATGGTGGGTGTGATAGTCCAGCCCTCCCTTTCCTGGTGCCCAACACTGTCATTTAGCAGACAACCTGCAGCCTTAGTTCTGAAGATAGAGAAGCAATGGTACTGTAGGCCCTGACCCTGACGTAAGGATGGAAAGTATTGCTGGGTGTGGAAGGCATGGCCTTACAGGGCTCTGTGACAGTGGGCTCCTTGAGCCCACTCCAGGGGCTTTCCTGATTCTCTTTCTATGACTTGTTCCTTCCCTCATTCATTCACCCAGCCCTAAGGCTTCCTCCTTGTGGCAGAGGCTGTGAGGGCAGCTCCACTAGCCTTAACACAGACAGGATTGT
Organism: Dinomys branickii; assembly: GCA_004027595.1. NCBI lineage: Eukaryota > Metazoa > Chordata > Mammalia > Rodentia > Dinomyidae > Dinomys > Dinomys branickii. The sequence continues at coordinate 148,164 of PVLD010002995.1, forward strand.
GGGTTTGCACTGTGACGCTGCTCACTGCCATAGGGTTGCTCTATGCTCTATGCGGAAATCACTGGTCTTTGTCAGAAGCTGAATCCTGTGATTCTCCAAATTCCTATCTTGGAGTTCCAACTCCAGGTACTTCAAAATGAGATGCATTTGGAACAAGACTGTTGAGATGCAGTGATGGCAGAGGAGGTTGTACCTCTAATTCAACTGACTAGTGTCCTCATGCAATGGGGTGATATGGGGACAGATGCGCACAAGGACAATGTCAGGAAGATGAGAGAGAAGCTGTCATGGGCCAGGGAGCCCCCAGAGGCCGGAAAGGGACTGGGGCAGAGCCTTTCTGGTGCCTTTGGACCCTGTGCCCCAGACTCTGGCTTCTGGAACTGTGAGAAAATACATCTCTGTCATTTCAGTCACTCATTTTGGGGTACTCTGCTAAAATATTAACTTCTGTTTTACGACAAAATGCCAATATTCATAAAGTCCCAGGAATTTGGCAAGCCTGATCAGGTTCCTACCACAGTCAGTCATTTCTGTGGGGTGGGGTGGGGTAAGGAAGGAAGAAGGTCCCAGGCAAGCCATAGCCTGGTGGCACCACCCTGGACCCTCACCCCAGCCCACTGGCATCAGATTACCTTCATGGCAGGCCCATGAGTGTGTTCACAAAACAGAAAAGGTGCCTGCTCTAGTGGCTAGGACAGGCCACAGCGACCCTCCTTATACACTGGAAGGATAGAACGCTGGTCAGCTCAACCTAACAGACAAGCCTCTTCTCAGACATGTCAGGGGAGAACCATTCTTTCTGTTAGTCATTCAACAAATAAATATCCATGTATTTAAGCAGCTATGTCACATAGAAGGAATATTTATAATTTTCAATGTAATCACTCCTCTGAAGAGGAAAGATGCTCATCTCAGATGCTGCCCAGTTACGGGTTGTGTGACTCACACAAGCTTCCCCAGTCTACAAGGGCTCCACTGGGGTGTCTTAATGTCTCTGGGTCTGTTGTAAGGAAATGGTTTATACATATGTTTATTTTATTGAAAAAGAATAATAAGCCAGGACTTTGAAACAACTAGAAGTAAAGAAGTCATTATCATTAAAAGAAAAGTAAACCTATAATTGATCTGATTTTATTACAATAAGGACACCAGATGTACTGTATGCCCATGACTTTAGTACTGTGTGCTAAAACCTGTCCCATCTGTAAAGAGAGAGGCCATTGTTATGGCAACCCAACTGGCCCACCTCTCAGACCCTGAACTGTTTCCTGCAGGTCAGTCTTTGAAGCTGTAAGTTCTCAATTCTCACTACAGATCCAGAAATGATTGCTGATTTTCCAAGAGGTGGTAGGTAACAGGCACATCCATTTACAAGAGAACCAGCCAAGTCCCAAAGAACCAGAGCTATCTCATGACATTAGCAACTCAGACTCTGCGCTTTCAATGTGGCTGAATTTCCCACAAAGGGAGAGCGGGGTGGGCTGGTAGAAGAGAGAAAATGGCAGATTTTAGGATTAAAATTTCAGCTAATTCAAATGTTAATCAGACAAAATCTGCCATTTGGGTACCAGATATTATTTTAAGATTTGAAAAACAAAAGCTCACCCACCATTTACTTTGAGATAGATTGAACTTCTTTTCCAACATCTTAAGTTTTCAGACGTCCCTAGAAACTCTCTTTCATCAGCAGCTCATCCTAAGTGCTCACTTTCTCCCTCTCTACCTGTCTTCTCTCCTCTGCAGGAGTCTTACTGTGCAGTTCACTGCTGCTCTGGATGCGCCTCTTTTGATTTTTAAAGCCTCATTTATCTCTATAATACATCACAAGACATCATAGAACCTGTTGGAGTGTACTTCAAAACTGTAAACTTCATTTAAATGTGGCTCAAGGTATCCTCTCCATGTATCCAGCCGTCTTTTTGAAGATTTCAAGGAACTGCGGTTTCCATTGATGTGAGACTTTTACATGGACAGTGACTGGCGGCTCTGTTAACCCCTAAGCTCCCTCTCAGCCCTCCCCTGCCCACTGGCCCCACGGCTCAGCCCTTGTGACAGTCATCCATCTCCCATCTCCCCAGCCAAAGTGCTGAGTTAGACTGGGCAGGATAGATTTCTTGGCTGGGGGGACGATGAGTGTTAGATGTTACTAGGAGGAAGGCAGGCAGGAGGTCAGAGCTGCTGCACTGAGGATGGCCTTGGGAGCCCGAGGAAGGAGCCCCCAGGGAAGGAGGTTCTTAGCACTATCCAGAAGGCAGAGGAGCTAAAGTCCAGCAGGACCCACAGTGCTAGAGGAGCATCCAAATATTCCCTGGCATGTGTGCATAGTTGGTGTAAACACTGAGAACCAGCACCTAGCGGAGGAAAGATCAGCTCAAAAAGGGTCCTGAAGAGCCCATAATTAAAGCACTGAAGATGTCTGAAAACTTAACAGTCCATATCTTGAAGATCAATAACACAGTTGCTTAATTTGTGATGAAAATACTTGAGCCCAAACTCTTCTTCCCAAGGAAATGTGTTGCACTGGAGTGTCTAACTAAACAACAAAATTCAAAGGAACTCTAAAAGGAATTTTCTGTAGATCATAATCCTCAGAACAAAGGACAGGGTGACTCACAAAGCAAAACTTCAGCTGCAAGAATGGTTCTTGTTGCTCAAAAACCTTCTCAATGAATTAACTGTGAACACAACCCAGGTTCGGTCAGTAGTGCATTCTGCATGGGCTTCTTACAATTCCCCTCCAGCTACACAGAGTCAGTTAATTTAAAACAAAGCCAAATCCACTATGCTTCTCTTGCTGTGAAGTCTATTCTTCAATATTATCCTACAAAAATAAACAACACTGCTTGAGAAAGTTTCCATAGAGTTACCACGAAAGAGATACATGATTGTTTAAGAGAACAAAGACAGGAAAAAACATCCTGTAAAAATAGGTTTCAAAAGCAAGAAATATTTGTAGGAAACATAGCTCCAACTCAGCAATCTTGCTGGTCTACTGCTTTTAAAGAATATTCTTTGCAAAGTTACCAGAACAATGTTTCTAGTCCTTACTACATTTTCTTTATTTTTATAGAACATGTAATTTTGTTGTTTTCTGTCCTTTAAAAGTAGTTTAGCTGGGTGCAAAACTTGAGGCTGATCATCTTTTTCTTTCAGCTCCTGCAAGATGATTAACCAGCCACCACCTGGCCTTAGAGCTCTTGAGAAATCCCATTAGTCAATTGTTGCAATTACCTTTCTGGGTTATCTGTCTTTTGTTCCAACTGTTTTTACAGCTTTCTCTTTTAATTTAGTGTATTATAGTTGTACCGCAATACATTTTGAGGTGGATTTATCAGCATTCACACTTCTTTAGAGTGATAATAGCTCTCACCAATTCTGGACTTGCTCAGTATATCCATGCAGATTTCCTTGGCTTTCTATTTTGGAGTTCTGATACTCTCACTCTGTTCCTTGCCATTTAATCTCCGTCTTATTATCAATCTTTATGTTTTTGTGCTGTACTTGAGTTACTGACTCAGATACAGCCTCCAGTTTGGTAGTTATTCTTTGGCAGTGTTTAAACTGCTTTTTGGCTTGACCATAGAGTTTTATTTTCAATGTATGTGTTCTATTTGGTTCTTTCCAAAAATCAATTTAATTTGAAAATGGTATTTTAATCTTCAATGTTCTAATGCTTTCTTTGAATAATTCAAGATTATGATAATTTAAAAGGTACTTATTACATATTCTCTTTAAGAACAGCATGTACTTTAAAGCAATCAAGGTCCTTGATCTTTCTTTAAAAAAAAAAATTGTTCGTGTTTACTTGTGGTAGACTATCTTGTCATGCATTTCATAATTGTGATTCATTATAAAAAAGACTTGATTTTTACTTGTGACAACTTGGCTATGACATTTGTCCAGAGAGACGTTATATTGGTTTTGCTGGCTCCATACAAAGTCTGACCAGAAATTAACTTTCCCCTTCC